>CM031237.1:599133892-599266954 GCA_018340775.1 Taxus wallichiana var. yunnanensis | reverse complement strand
ATTCTAGGATCATTGAAGTTGTGGAAGAATCGAATGGATAATTCGATGATAATAAGAATCAAGAAGGATGGGTGGATTAGGATTTATGGATTATATGGAGGAGCGCAAAGTTTGTGTATCATCGATCCTTTTCGAACCCCCTTCACTAAATAAATTTTGGAGGGAGTCATTGGGTGTGAAATCTATTCCTTTTCAAATGGATTTTTAGGGTACCACCAAGTCCGGATTACAAAGGAAGACTAGGAGAAGAAAAATTTCACCACTGAATGGGAATTTTTACATACACAGTCAGCCCTTTAGATTGAAAGAATGTGCCTATTATTTTCTCACGCATAGTGGTACAGCGCATTTAGGACTTAATCCACAAATTTCTTCAGGTCTATCTAGATGATTGGATAGTGTATGGGCTAGTGAAAGACCATTGTGATAATTTGAGGCTGATGTTTGAGAGGTGTCGGAAGTTAAGGATATCCCTCAACATTAAAAAGTGTTTCTTTGCTACACCCTTTGGGACTTTATTGGGGCATATCATATGTAAGGAGGGCTTTCTAGTAGATCTTGCCAAGGTTACAGTTATTGTGGGATTGGGGAGCCTAGTAGCCAGAGCGCAGTGCGTGGATTTCTTGGGCATATGGGTTATTATAGGAAATTTATCAAGGGGTATGCCAAGATAGCCACACCTATAGAATAATTACTTAGACATAAAAGTGTTTTCCATTGGAGAGAGGCTAGTAGAAGGCATTTGACACATTAAAGATAGGCTTGTCACCGCGCCTATATTACATTTTCCCTCTTGGGACAAGCCCTTCCATGTTCATGTAGATGCCTTAGGAACCACCATTAGAGTAGTGCTTGCACAGTT
Source organism: Taxus wallichiana var. yunnanensis (assembly GCA_018340775.1). NCBI lineage: Eukaryota > Viridiplantae > Streptophyta > Pinopsida > Cupressales > Taxaceae > Taxus > Taxus wallichiana. The sequence goes on along the minus strand of CM031237.1, from coordinate 599,266,092 downwards.
GGGTGAAGGAATTTTGATCATCCTTAAATATTTTACAAGAAGGAAATTGACACCAGTAGAGTATAATTACACCACAACTAAGCGCGAAGCATTGTCAATGATTTACACACTTTTCAAGTTTAGACAGTATCTATTGGAAACACCCTTTGTATTTTACATTGACCACATGGTGATAAAGTACTTGGTGAATAAGCCCATTCTATAAGGGTGCATATATGGTGGGTGCTATTATTTCAAGAGTTTGAGTTTACAGTAGTTGTGAAGCCTAGAAAAAGTAATTGTGACCTGATCATCTATCAAGAATTGATTCAAGGAGGACACACAGAGTATTAAAGAGACTATGCTAGATGTGTAACTATTTAGGTTATAGCGTGTGCCCTCAAATTTGGAGGAGATTGTAGTATTCCTAAAGGAAGGTGTGGTGCGGAAGGGATGAAGGCATTAGAAAGAAAGAAACTAGCCATACATGCCACACCCTACATGTTGATCAGTGGGGACTTATACAAGTTAGGGCATGATGAAGTTTTGCGTAGGTGTGTACTAGAGCATGAGTGCCTCGCCATCATAGAGGAAGCACATGGAGGAAGTGCGGGTGGACATTATGTAGGTGATGCCACCACACGTAAAATTTTAATGGCAGGATTGTGGTGGGAAACTCTATATAAGGATTGCAAGGACTATTGTAAAGCATGTGACCATTGTCAGTGCATTGGAAAGCTAGGAAAGAGAGATGAAATGCCTTTGTGCCCTATCCCTAGCACTGAACCTTTTGAGAAATGGGAAATAGACTTTGTAGGCCCTATTACACCAACAACATGTAGGACTGGATCATGTTATGTAATCACTTGCACAGACTATTTGACAAGGTGGGCATAGGCACCTTCAACTAAAGACTACACAGTAGCCACAATGGTAAGATTTTTGTGGGAGAACATTATCACATGAGGTATGGATGTCCTTTAAGTTTAACCAATGATAGGGGTACACATTTCTTGAATGAGACCGTAAAGGATCCCCATTAGAAGAGTTCATGGTAGCTCATCACAAGATTACCCCTTATCACCCAAAGCAAATGGAACTGTGAAGCATTTAACAAAATACCGAGTCACACCGACGACCAAAATTTATGATGTCGGAAGACAAGATTGGGATGAAAATGTATTAACCATATTATGAGATTACAAGATAACTTATAAAAGGTTAAACAAAGCCACACCATTTCAATTGGTGTTTGGTGCAGAAGCTATTCTACCAGTTGAATTCATGTTACCTTCTCTGTGAATAACACTGCAGGAGGGCTGGATGATGAGCAAAGCACTGGAAGAGAGAATTGATGAACTGATGAAGCTAGATGAAAGATGATCACTCACCAGGTGGAGCCAAACAATAGAAAAGAAAAGCAAAAAGCATGGCATGATCACCACATCAGAAATAAGAAGTTTGAGGTTGGGAGATGGTCTTGTTGTATGATTCTAAGTTTCTACACCATCCTAGGAAGTTGAAGGTCCATTAGTTAGGTCCCTATAAAATCTTGTACATCCTTGATTTAGGCATGCTAGTTACAAGTGTTGGATGGAACGAAATTTCCTAGACACTTCAATGGGAGTAGGCTGAAGCCCTAATATAAATAAGTCTTCTTGGTGTTTGTAAATAAGGAAGTTTTTCTAGTTAATTTAGAATTTTGTTTATGCATTTCTTTTCTTTTGTTTCCCTTTCGTGTTGTTGTTTTGTTTTACACCTTGGGCACCAGTAACCTTATTACTTTTTGAGGATTTTTGAGTGCGTAGAGGACCACACATCATTTTAGTGTGGGGTGGAGTGATGTGAAGGAGAGCATGGGTAAAGTGCCAAGGAATTTTGTGTTGAAAATCCCGGTTGAATGGCCCTGCTAAAGGATGTGCATGGAAAGAAAAGATGGAAAATGATGGTTGGTGTCAAGATAAGGCTACTTTCATATCCCACGTATAAAGGAGGAAAAATCACATAAGAACACATGAGGTAGAAGAGAAAAAATTAAGATAGAAGAATTACCTTGGCACCAAAGTGACACGAGTGCAAGAATATCCTATATAGATGGATTGGTTATGCGGAAGGTTGGAAGATTGTTCGTGCAGGTTTGGGCGTGTGAGTTAAAGCACTAAAGTTAGACTTTATTTGAAAAATCCGCATTAAACATGAAAAGTATAGTGGTAGGTGGAGTAGCATTTAATTCTTAAAAATGGAAAAACTATAAATAAAGGGTCAAGGCATTTCATTATTCACTTTACGTATAAGGAGAAAGAAGCACTTTTGCATCTTTGCAAACTAGGGCTTCCAAAAATTGATCGTGTGAAGAAAAATTTGAAGAGATTGAGCGTGAGTAACTAGTTTGGATCTACAAACCAAGGAAGGGATTTCATGGGCATAAGAGAAGTGGTGAGAAGGCACCATCTTGTGAAGGGATTATCCCAGCTAGGGTTTGAAGAACTAGGGCATAGAGTTTAAGGAGTTTTCTTCACAAATTTGAGATCTAAGGTGGGAAAGAGTGGAAGAACAAAGTTACAAGAAGTGATTGAAGTAAGAAGAGGACCTAGACAATGGCACCCAAGAAACTAGTTAGCACACCTAAGAAGGGAAAGGGCAAGGGCAAGGGAAAACAACAAGAAACTAACACACATACAAACAAAGAGTGGTATGTAGAAATGTAGTACCCAGATGGAGTGTTGCTAGGGAAGGATTGGGAGTCCCATCTAAGAAACATGTCTATAAATGATTACAATCATTTTACGAGCAAAATCGAGAAGGATATGGCACTAGAGTTAGTGTGCCCAACAAATAAAAGGACAAAAGATGGTTTTCCCATCTATAACGATGATGTGAAGGTCAAGTTAGAGAAGGCAGGGTTATTACAACTCTTTGAGTTGCCCTACTTTAGGAAGCTTGAGTGCTTATATCAATGGTTGATGTCATGTGTGCATGAAGACTACTTCCACTTTACAGGGTGCAAGATGTGCATTACCCCTTAGCTCATTTCACATTTCACAGGCCTCATCTGTGAAGGAGACGGTTTGGAGGATGACTTAAGTGACAAAGAGGCAATTAAGGAGACTATCGCTGCCTATGCATACAAAAAGGGGTCAAGGTACTATGATATCATAGACATCGAGGACCTAGTAATGAAGATGGTCACACATCGGTGACAAAGTTAAATGGCTAGGAGAGATGGACCCAGGTCAATAAGCCATGGTTGCATGTTTGCAAGAAAATTTCAAAGGGAACCATCTACAACTTGTCTACATTCATTACGGATGAGATTATTAGCTACATGAAGGAAGGAGATATGATCCTTTTCAGTAATGTCTTACTAACCATTATATTTTTAGAGATTGGAGTACTGATGCATCGGAAAAATTCATGTGGGAGTACCCTGCTGAGGACCCTTCACCCACAAAAGATTTGAAAAATACGCCTGTGAATCTATGAAGACCGCTCACAAGGAACTGCCTAGAGAAATGGTATACATTTGAGGAATGCATTCGAGGTGGAATGGAGGATTTTGGAACAAGTGCTACAATGGCCACCAAAGGAGAAGTTGAATTTTCTATGTACCAAGTATTTCTACAGGTAGGTTTAAACTAATGGATGAGACATGGAGCCCATGGTGCAAGCTCCCCTTTGCCTTCACAACTCAATACTTCAAGCAAATGGGAGTAAATAGGTTCAAAGAATCCAAGAAGTTGAGGTTGGACCTTGGTAATCTGGATAGGAACACAGGGAAATGTGCAAAGGGTTAGTCTACCCTGATAAGCATGCGTACATGGAGAGGTACATGTCACATGAAGTTCAGATGACAAGTCCCATGACTTTTCCCATTGCAGGAGGATCTACAACACACGTATACATCCGCATAAGACCCAAATCTAAAAGGGCACATATATGGAGAACGAGGTGTCTATACCTAAGGATCCAACTGGCAGGAAGAGACCCACACCCAAACGGGAGGAAAAAGGATCTAGAGAAGAAAATACCAAGTGTGGTGGATACACAGGTAATAGGTTCCCCTAGGACAAGCACCAGAACAAGCATGTATTCACGCAAGAAGAGGCCCATATTCAAGAAAAGACTCGAAGATAGAAAATCCATCAAAAAGTAGTCCTAGGAGAAGAAGAATAAACAAAGTCACCTACAGGAATCCTTGGTTAGGAAGAATCAAAGGATAGAAGAGGAGAACACATGGAAGACACTAGGAGTTTGAAAATACATGGGTGAAGAAGAAGATAGTGAATAAGATATTAGTAGGGAAGATGAGCCTAAAAAGATCAAGGCCACTTATTTTCAACGTACATCATTTAGAAGAAGAAGGTGGAGAAGAGGAGGAGGGTTCCTTTTCATGCGGTGTAAGGATATAGGAATGGAAGGCACCCGGGACAAGAAATGAGGACGATGGCATGTAGAAATAGAAGGATCCAAGCCTTACGATGGAAAGATAACCAAGGTGGTAGAGAGAGAAGAAACAAAAACATTGAGCCTTGGTGGAGGATAATTTGGAACGCAACACCTGAGCCGATGTTAAATGATAGAGGAGGAGGAGAAGCAGAAAAGGACCACGGACAACACTAGAGGACCCATTTTAACTATAAGAATTCCTAAGGACACGTGCATGGGAGGAGAGGCTAGGAGAGGAGAGGAGGGGTTATATTGATGACCCCAATAAAGTGTTTCGTGTGGTTATAAAGCAAGATTCTAGCAGAAGACTCATACCAATGTCATATTTTGATAAGGAGGATTACATACCCACGTAAAAGAAGATGCTCTCATGGGAAATTGAGTCCCATATTGATGAGCCAAAATTTGAAGTAAGCCACGGGGAAATAATAACATTACCAAGACCAAGAGAAGACAACCCAATGGTGAATGCTCAGTGCTCTCGGATGAACAACTATGCAACATGCTCAACAAGGTCTTCGTTGAAATCGAAGCTAGACTCTTTGGGTGAAGAATGATAGAATCAAAGATCTGGAGGAGGACCTAAAGAAGAAAGAGGAAGAGCTAGTTGTAAGGGAAAAGGAGCTAAGTCAAGAGAAACTAATCGGTGCATTATAGTGTGAGTTAAAAGACGAGAAGGCTAAAGTATGCGTAGTATACAAAAAGGTGGAGTCCATTAATAATGTTATAGTGTTGAAGCATCCGGACCTAGTGACTCCCCACGAAGTATGGATCTTCCTTGGGATGCCTGGAGGATTTAATAAGAGTCCTCACCATGGAGAGGCAACCGTTAGCCTTGGAATCTATAGAAGAAGTGGCCACACGCTTGGAAAAAGAAGATAAATTGAAGTTCATGGAATTCGTAGTTGAGTACAACAAGGTGAGTGATATACAAGGTTCTTGAGGCCATGTACGATAATTACACGGATAGAGACAAAGTGGTAGGCATCTTGGTCACCACTCATGAAGTAGAACTCAAGGAGTTTCAAGAGAAGAATAAAGGAAATAGGGTGGAAAGGTACATAATCCGCGAGTACAAAGAAACAATGAAGCCAGTATTAGGGTATCTTGATGAACCACTCACGAAGAATGGAACGTTGTTAAGGAGTTTCATGTGAGAAAAAAGAATAATGGAAACTTTACGTTGGTGGAAAGGTATAAGGGTCCTTGCCAAGGTTGAAAGAAAGGGTTGGGGTGAAGCCATTGAAACTTTGGGCCTTAAAAGGGTTTAATCATCGGGAAACATGATTTTCTCAAGGAACTCTACCCATAGGTGTTAGGTTGTGGTTTTGAGCCTATTTTCATGTGTGAAAAAGACTATACCCTAAGAGTATTGTACACTTTTCATGCATATGATAGAAGTATGAAAAACATTGCATATGCTTTGAATTTGGTGTCAATTTATAGAGTTTGTTGAGCATAGCTCCAAACAAATATGGGTATTATATTGAGAGAGTGGTGGCTTGTAATAAAATATGAGCAAGTGATTCTTGGTGGATGTAGCCCAAATTGGGTGAACCACATTAAATACTATCTCTTTGTGTTGTGTTATTTTATTCTGCACTTTTATTTGAGATTTGTAATATTTTCTACATATTAGTTTCTACTATTGTGATTCTGTGAGGGATTATTCCACATATTTTATCCCTTATTTCCTAATAATTGGTATCAGAGCCTGGTTTGGTTTGCTGAAGTGTTGAATCATAGGGAAAGTTTTATCTTGAGTGGGAGCTATGGAAGATGATGGAAGATCTAGGGTTGATAAATTCAACGGGTAGAATTTCAATCTTTGGAAGATGTAGATGGAAGATTACCTTTATCAAAAGGATCTTTATACTCCCGCTTCTCGAGAAGGTGAAAAACCTCAAGCATGAAGATGTGGAATGGGATTTGCTGGATAGGAAGGCACTTGGGACAATCTGGATGTGTCTTGCATCTTGGTATTATTTAATGTTTCAAAGGAAAAGACTACAAAAGAACTGATGGATGCATTAGGAAGTTGTATGAAAAAACCTCTACCTCTAATAAGATATTTTTAATGAAAAATTTGTTTAATATGAAGATGTATGAGAATGGTTCAAGTAGTAGATCATCTAAATGATTTTAATATGGTTGTAAATATGCTAGCTTTGGTTACAATAGAATTTGATGAAGAAGTTAGGGCTTTATTAGTTTTGTGCTCTTTACCTGAGAGTTGGAATAGCCTGGTAATGGTGGTAAGAAACTTGGTTCCAGCTAACTCAAAGTTGAAGTTTGAGGATGTTTTAGGGTGATTCTAAGAAAGGAAATGTGAAGAAAAATATATGGTGAATCTTCTACTTTAGGGAATGCTTTGACAGTGGAAACTAGAGGGAGACAAAGAATAGAGGAAGCCATGGAAAATCAAAGGATCGAGGCAAGGTAAAAATCCAAAAGCAAGATAGTATGTTGGCACTGTGGAAAGTTTGGGCATGCAAAGAAGGACTATTGGGAGCTTTGGGACAAGAAGAAACAACAGGAAGAAAACAAGGAGGCAAATGTGGCAATAGGTAATGTATGTCAAGATGCTTTGATTCTTTCTTTGCACAATATTATTGAATCTTGGGTTTTAGATTCAGGGGCTTCTTTCCATGCTTCTCCACATAGGCATTATTTTGTTGATTATGTTCAAGGAGATTTTGGGCATGTTTTTCTTGGTGATGATGAGCCTTGCAGCATAGTTGGAAAAGGTTATGTTTAGGTTAAGATGTAGAATGGGAATACTTGGCTATTGAAGGATGTCAGACATGTGCCTACATTAAGATGAAATTTGATATCGGCAGGGCAGTTGGGAAGTGATGGTTGTACTGTGATATTTACAGTGGACTCTTGGAAGGTTACCAAGGGTGCTCTTGTGGTGGCAAGAGGTAAGAAGGTTGGAACCTTGTATTTAACCACTTATAGCACTAATGTTTGTAATCTTGTGGCTTCAAAAGTAGATACAACATTGTGGCACTATAGGCTGGTCATATGAGCCATAAGGGCATGGAGATCATAAAGAAGGATTTCCTAGATATACAAAAATAGGTTTGGAGTTTTGTGAGGACTGCATATATGGGAAACAAAAGTGAGTAAGGTTTCTCAAGGTTGGACCTACAAAGAAAGAGAGTAAGTTAGAGTTGGTGCATTCTGATGTGTGGGGGCCTCTGTATCATCTCTTGGGGGTTCAAGTTATTATGTTACTTTTATTGATGATGCAACAAGGAAAGTTTGGGTTTATTTTATTAGAAACAAATCTGATGTATTTGACACTTTTGTTAAATGGAAATCCTTGGTAGAGAATGAAACATGTCTTAAGATAAAATGTCTCAGGTCAGATAATGGAGGGGAGTATTGCAGCAATGAATTTGATGATTATTGTTCTAAGAATGGAATCCACAGGAAAAATATGGTTCCAGGAACTCCGCAACATAGAATGGGGTGTCAAAAAGGATGAACAAAACAATAATGGAACATGCTAGGAGCATGAGGTTACATGCAGGACTACCTCTTTCTTTTTGGGCGAAGCGGTGAGCACAACTATGTACTTGATAAACAGAGGACCCTCAAGTGCCTTGGATGGAGGCATACCTAAGGAGGCTTGGTATGGTAAGAAAGTTGATTATTCATTTCTTAGAGTCTTTGGATGTGAGGTGTTTGTTCATATAGACAAGGATGATAGGACCAAGCTAGAGGCTAAAGTCAAAAAAATGTACTTTCATTGGTTATGGTGGTGATGACTTTGGATATAAATGTTGGAGTATTAAGGACAAGAAAATCATTTGATCTAGGGATGTGGTCTTTAATGAGAAAGTCATGTATAAGCAGCAGTTGTAGGAAAACAAGGAAGAATCCAAGAAAGAATATGCAGTGGTAGAGGATCTTCCGATGGAAAAGTGACACATGAATCATTAAGAACCTCCTCAACAGAACCCCAAACTCCTATATTGAGGAGGTCTTCTAGGGTAAGAAGAGAACCTAAACATTTTTCTCCTTCTCTTTATTATTTATTACTCATTGATAGTGGAGAGCCAGAGAGCTTTGATGAAGCAATGCAAGTAGATGCCAGAAGAAGTGGGAGCAAGCCATGGATGAGGAGCATCAGGCTCTCATGGAGAACCAGACATGGGATTTGGTGAAGCTACCCAAGGAAAAAGAGCATTATAGAACAAGTGGGTGTTCAGAGTCAAAGAGGAAGAAGGAGGAAAGAAAAGATACAAGGCCTAGTTGGTGGTCAAGGGGTTTGCACAAAAAAAGGTATAGATTTTGATGAGATTTTTTCTCCTGTAGTAAAAATGACTTCTATTAGAACTATTCTAGGAATAGTTGCAGCAGAAGACTTGCACTTAGAACAACTTGATGTAAAGACTGCATTTCTCCATGGTGATTTGGAGGAGGAACTATATATGCAGCAACCAGAGGGCTATGAGGTCAAAGGTAAAGAGGAGATGTGTGCAAAAAGAAGAAGCTTGTATGGCTTAAAACAAGCTCCATGTCAATGGTATAAGAAATTTGATAGCTTCATGATGGAGCAAGGTTATATTAGATGTCATTCTAACCATTACATGTATACAAAGAAATTTGAGGATGGAAGTTATATTATCTTGTGTTTCTGTATGTGGATGACATGTTGGTTGTAGGTAAAAACATGCAGAAATAAAAGTACTCAAGAAGAAGCTAAGTGAATCCTTTCTATGAAGGATTTGGGGGCAAGCCAAAAAAATCCTTGGTATGAGGATATCTTGGGATAGGAAGGAATGAAAGTTGACTTTATCTCAGGAAGAGTACATTAAGAAGGTATTGGAGAGGTTTAATATGCAGGATGTTAAACTAGTTGGGACTCCTTTGGCAGTGCCATTTCAAGTTATCAAAGGAGAAGTGTCCCAAGACAGAGAGCAAGAGAGAAACCAAATGTCCAAGGTACCTTACTCATGTTGGTTGGGTAGTTTGATGTATGCCATGGTGTGTACTAGGCCTGATATTACCCATGCAGTGGGAGTGGTGAGTAGATTTATGAGTGATCCAGGAAGAGATCACCTAAGCAGAAGTAAAGTGGATCCTTTGGTATTTGAGAGGGACCATGGGGATAGTTTTGTGCTATAGTGGATCAGACACCACTTTGTGTGGTTATGTAGATTCAGATATGGCTGGAGATGTAGACAGTAGGAGGAGCATGATAGGTTATGTTTACACTGTAGGTGGGACAATAGTGAGCTAGATTTCACGACTACAGAAGTTGGTGGCTTTGTCAACCACGGAGGTTGAGTATGTTACTGCCATAGAGGAAAGCAAAGAAATGATTTGGTTACAACAATTTCTTGAGGAGTTGGGGCATAAGCAAGGAGGAAGGAAAGCTACATAGTGATAGTAGAGTGCTATACACCTAGCTAAGAACTCTACTTTCCACTCTAGGATGAAGCATATATAGTTAAGGTACCATTTCATCAGAAAACTTTGGAGGAAGAGAAGTTGAAGCTAGAGAAGATTCATACCAGTCATAATCCTGAGACATGATGACCAAGGTGGTCACAAGGGAAAAATTAAGTTGTGTTCAGCTTTGGTTGGTCTTCATGGAAACTAGTGAAGGGTTGAGAAGCTTGCTCAGAGGAAAACTAGTCTCCAAGTGGGAGATTGTTAGGTTGTGGAGCCTATTTTCATGTGTGAAAGTGTTGAAGACTATACACTAAGAGTACTGTACAATTTTCATGTATCCTCACCGGGGTTTGGGGGGCCCGAGTGGGGGTCTAGGGATAGTAGTAGCCCCAGTAGCAGGGTTTGAGGGCACACTTCCGAATTTTTTTTTGGGCCTTAAAATGTGCCCGATATATCGGGAAATGTGATTTTCTCATATGGGTGGGATTTTGACCCATAGGTTTATGGGATGGTTTTTTGGCCCATGGTTTTGATACCCACGATTTTGTAAAATTTCTTAAGCAATTGTCTATTTATATGGTTTTATGCATATGATAGAATAATGAAAAACATTATAGATGTGTTTTGAATTGGGTGTGAATTTTCAGAGAGTTTGTTGAGCATAGATCCAAATAGATCTGGGTATTGTATTGAGAGAGTGGTGGCTTGTAATAAAATCTGAGCAAGTGATTCTTGGTGGACGTAGCCCAAATTGGGTGAACCATGTTAAATACTATCTCTTTGTGTTGTGTTATTTTATTTTGCACTTTTATTTGAGATTTGTAATATTTTTTGCATATTAGTTTCTATTGTTGTGATTCTGTGAGGGATTATTCCACATATTTTATCCCTTATTTCCCAACATAGATTACATGAAGAATGGATGCACTAGATGATGTAGGCAAAGAGTTAGAGAAAATTTCTAACACCATAATCACACAAGGAAATGAAATAAGTTTTGAGAAGGTGAGCACCCTCATCGGAGACCTCTATCAGAGAGCAAACGAAGTCAATGCTTGGAACAAGTTGGAGGCTGACTTGCAAAAGGATTTTCCTAGCTTATTACAGTGATTCCATCACTTCCCCATTATTTCTTCTTTCCCTATTCTTTCATCCCCTTATTCTTGTCCCAAGGTGTAAGTCTACTATATTCTTTCTTTTCATTGGAGAAGTGTTCCCACGGATGGAGAACAGGTGTAGTGTGGGTGATGTTAGGACCCTAAAATATTGGCTAAGTATAAAAAGGCACATAGGTGCACAAGGCCTAGTTGAAAAAATCATGCAAGGATAAAGCACGTAGGTAGGGTTTAAGGAAGGCTTTAAGGAAACCCGTGGCATGCGTGTAGATAGAACCTTAGGGTTCAAGACTTAACCATATTAGGAGTTTTGGAAGAACACATGAAAAGCATGACTTGACTATGCATATGGAGTGGATAAGGTGCCAGCCTAGCAACAAGTTGGCCTAGGAAGGAGCATGCCTATGGTAGAAGCTTCTAGAAACACATCATGGTAAAAAGTGGAAATCTTAGGCCTGGAGGAGCATGCTCGCATGGAGGACTCAAAAACTTGGCATGGATTTGAGGCCACCTGGAGGATAGTTGGAATTCCAAAAAGCCTATATATACAAGCACATGTAGAAGTAAAGATAGAGAGAAATAGATAGAGGGTGGAGCTCTATAGAAATACTACAAGAACTCTATTAGTTTGGGTAATTGTGCTTAGGAAAGGATGTATCAAGGGTATGGGATTATAAAATTCTTTTAATAGCCTAGCCATATGATTCTAGATATAATGCATGACTACGATCTATTTCTCTGTGACATTCTGTAATGGCTCCATGAATGTAATAAGGTTACTAGCTTACATGACTATGAACATTGATGATTCAAATGCATACATATTTCTCATAGTTCTTTTTCATCTATGTTTATGATTAAGTATTGATGCTTGTACAACTTCTTTTTGTTTTGGTATAAGTTATAAAATATGTTAACTCAATTTCTATCTCGGAAATGATTGCAAGGATCTAGAATCCGTTCTGAAGCTCTATGGTGCTTGTATGTTTTACTTCCTTTCAAATATCTTAAACATGGATTATAGATGATGTTTCCCACTAAACTCACATAAAAGAGAGACTCGACACCTGTGTGTGCCTCGGGTGAGCACCCAGTGCCCGTTGGATGATAGGCAGTGCACATGGGGTTCCTTTCTTTTGTAATAGGGGTAAAAATGACTACAAATTTGCTGAAACAGAGATCTTAAAAATGTTGGGAGTCACTAGATGTTTTAAAATGAACCTCTTAAGGCTGAAATACTAAGTCTAGACACCATAACTTAGAGATATGAAATTTGATATTTCAATCTTTGGTCCCAACGGGCGTGCCAAAAATTGTTGGTTTCTCAAACGTGCACTCACCTCTCAGATCTTAGAAGGGCTGAGGTGTTTGAGACCACAATATAATTGTCCCCAAGTTGTGGGACCTTGTGAGATTGGGACAAATATCTGAAGAAGGATGGTTCCTCTATCTATTTTCTACTCACTAGTACTCCTAGTCTTTGAAAAGGGGAAACTAAGCCAATAATGCTAAGTGACTAGGGACGAGAAGAATAACATGAAAGGAAACTACACTAAAAGGTGATAGCACCAAAAAGAGGGATGAACACTATACATTCGAGAGAGAATGAAGGGAAATGCATGAAAGGAGGCTAGAAAAGAGTAGCATATCAAAATACGTATTCCCAGATCGTTTTCATGGAACACAAATAAATGTGGAATTGTAAGGGACTTGAAATAACACAACCAGCACACAACGAAAAAGGAAAGGTAAGAAGGAGGAATGAAAACACGTTAGGACAAAGGATAGTCACAAAATGATGATTCTATTACCTCCACGAATGCAAAAAGTTGTTACAATGATGAAGGAGGACAATATCCACATGCAAGAGATAAACATAGAGGTCTGTAACTCAAAATATATAAAATATGAAGTCCTTAGCAAAACACATAAGAATCTAGAGTGTCCAACATAACAAATAAGCCTTTCTTTTACATTTATATATGAATCCATGGAGGAAGAAGGGATGAAGGAGGGAAAATATGAATTTGAAACATAACAACCAACAATAAGCATTTAATGCCTGCAAATCCACCTGGTGATATGTGAAGGGGGCGGATCATATCAAATTAGGTGGTTGGAGTAATCAGATCTTCTCATTAATGCTCAACAAGATGTTTTCCCATTTCTCACCTATCAGATTCTCCAAAATTTGAATTTGAACTTATGGCACTGTAGCGGATCTCAACAACTCTCTTATAACTCCAGGTGTGTGTTGATTGGAGCTATGTAGTAGAAGATACAACTATCAAAAGATGTGTGAGTCATTGGTGCATGTAAAACATGTAGTGCGTGTAGATTGACTGTAATGATGGCCAAGTGTGTGAACACTTTTTTTTTCTGCCACGTGTTGATCATTTATTTGTTGCAAGGATTCAACTCCCTATTTGCACACTTTTATCATGCTTATGTGCAACACACTCAAGTGTGTCAAAATATGAACTAGCACAGAAGGGCTCAAAGGATGGTGCGGGGATGTGCACGGAAGAATGAGGCATGGGAAGAATATATAAGGAAGGTGTGCAAGATCATGCACGGAGGGAAAATGAAGAAAATTGGTGAGAAAAGAATGCATGGTTAAGCGCAACTATTATAAAGTAATGGGTGCGATTCGAGAGGAGGCGATGACTTAGCCGATTGAAGTAAGTGTGAGGCACAAATGAAGGGAAGAAGATGGATAAGAAGGATGTGAATGCATAGATGGTGGCCACAAGGGAAAAGTGGAAGGAGAGAAGGGAAGGGGCTTGCAGGGAAACTGTGACCAAGGGAATGTGCCAAGTGATCTTGAGCGTGTGCAATATTGCAATGAATAACCTAGAGCTAGAATGTGTATGTAAGTTACCCAAATTGCTAGGAGAGGTATTTGGATAACATTTTTCTCTGTTTGTAAAAAAATTATATTTTTTTGTGGGTTTTTGCTCTCTTATTCCATCGGTGAAATTTCTCTTCTTAGATCGAATGTTGGTTTGACAGAAATCAAGTTTTTGTCTTCGTTGAGCCGAGAGTAAGATTTCTTCACTACAAGAAATTTATGTAGTGGAAGGGAGATTTTAAGAATATGTTTTGATGGCCTTTGATAAGAAAGAACACATTAGCAAATGGTTCTTCATATTGTGCACCGGCTTGCGAGATATATTTGAATCTTCGTTTTATGATAGTGAGGATTTTTGATGATTTCTCCATTTCTCTCTCGCGTTCTTCGATCCTTGAGCTCTCTTGATCAATCCTCCTTCTGATACTATGTGTTTTCATGATTTTTAGGATGTTGTTTCGTGGTTGAGATGGTTCAGAGCAACAATGGTCAACTCAAAGTGATTGGAAACATAAAACAAGTTACTGAGTGAAGCTATGCACACGGGAATGGAGAAAAAGCACGAAGAAAGAAAGGAAGAGATTTAAAACACTTTTTCAAAATGAACCAATCAAGGGTGGGGAAAATAAAATTTCACATGATGCCTGGTGATGACATGTTTCGAGTTGATATGATGGTTGAGGATTTAAGCTCCACTAACTTCTAAATCTGAGGAAAAGCACTTGAGAGGGTCATATTAGTGACTAGAAGACTCCCTTGGGACCTAGAAAATTTTCATGACCCTAATGTCCATTTTCACAAAGGGACATGAGTGACATCAATTTTCACATTGCACCAGAATCCACCACTTGTTAGTTATCCGGCGGTTGAGGGTTTGAGCTCCTGCCTAAGCACCTTGGTGCTAAGATGGCGATCAAAGAGTTCATATGTGTGACTTGAGGGCTTATAGGGGATGGGAAATTTTTATGTAATATGTAACTCATGTAACTTTTCTTGATGTATGAAAGGGACACAAAATTGCACTAGGCTCCTGGAGCTGACACGTGTCCATCTTGAAATTTGACTAACTGCGAGAACTCATCAAGAGGGAAACTTGAAATGATAATATCTTGAGTTCCCGATCAAAATTTTGGGTGAAATTTTATTTGAAATTGACTAAAAATTTCCTTATGAATCCAATGGTTGGGGTACAAAATATTTATTCATCCATCTAAGCCCTTAAAAATTGGATTTGTAATCTGGTCCCTTACATGTGTGAGAAAAATTACCTACGAGAATCCATTGCGCCTAAGTCTGTGAAAAAAATAATTTCACTATCTTGTAGGGATTATAATTCCCTTTCTAATGATGTATTGTTTTGCTCCTAACTCCATCTGGAGCTCCCAAAATCACCTTCCAAATCTCAACAACATTTTTGGCCTGTGCATTGTCTAGGCCTATGAACCCTAATTTTGGTGAAACTACCCCAACTCTTCCAAATCATTTTGGATCTTCCTAAATAACCTCCGTGATGTTCCCAGTCCTTCAATTCAACTTTGTGTCTAGTTTGGATCCCTCCTTCCACTCTAGGGGTTGCTCTAGTCCTAAGAAGGCTAGTGATAGCCCTTCCACAACTGTTCAAAATTTTCATTTTTCAAGAACTCATAAAATCATCTAAGGGGTTGACTTGACTTTCCTAAATCACTTAGGGAATTGAGTTAACATAATCTGGGAGGTCATTAGACTAAATTTGTAGACCCGAGGTGCCTTGAAAGGATAAAACATGAAAAAATTGGCACAGGGGCATCGTTGTCATGTTTGGAAATTATCAATTTCCATGTTGCACATTTTCATAACAACAATCCTTTTGGAGAGGTTTCATGGTAATTTACAAAGTGTTATTTCATATAACCCTAACCTAAACAATTTAAAACCTTAAGGGATATTCATGAAAATGAGATAGGGTGGAAAGTTATAAATATATTGTTGGAATTCATATGATTTTATATTATTCATATAGGTGTCATAGAGTTTCAAGAAATAATTGAATTCATTTTGAAGAATATTTTGGAAAATAAGATAGTTTTAGTGAAACATGGTCCAAAAAAGGTTATTTTCTAGCTTGAATTGTACCTTCTGATGCTCACCTTGAATTTTGTGATTTGAATGGGACCTTGTGGATTTCAAAGATGTTTCTACATTAATTATATAAGGTTTCACAAAAATAATGAGTTCATTTCATCATCACATTTTTATGAATGAATGTTAAGAAGGTAAACAACTTTTTGTGTGCTTGAAACCCTAACTAGAAAGTGGTTTGAGAGATAATTATCATAAGTTCCCATATTTTATTTATAGTTCATGGATGATGATTGAATGATGTAGAGGACTCCTCCAAGTTTCCATAAATTTATGGTAGTGGTTGTGGTGATGATTGTACCCCACTCAAACATGCATGTTTATGAAGAAGTTTAGTTTGGGTCAAGGTTGTATAAAGGAGTTGTAAAATAAATGGAAATTGGTTTTATTATGTGAGTTTTCATTGATATCCATGGTTTTTTAAGGTCGTTAGGATTCATAAAAATAACAAAGTGCTCCCTATTTGTGAAGACTAGTCAAAGGACAATTTTGGGGCAGT
Organism: Taxus wallichiana var. yunnanensis; assembly: GCA_018340775.1. Classification (NCBI taxonomy): domain Eukaryota; kingdom Viridiplantae; phylum Streptophyta; class Pinopsida; order Cupressales; family Taxaceae; genus Taxus; species Taxus wallichiana. The sequence continues at coordinate 599,249,675 of CM031237.1, read as the reverse complement.
TTTAGGCAAGTTGTAGAGATGAGCTTGGTTTAAGGCCTTTCAATTGGAGTCAGAAGGATTTACAATATATTCTTTAAATTACATTTAGATATAAAGTTAATGATGTATGTATTGTGTCTTGATGATGAGATTTGATGGGTCATCCAAAGCTAGTTTGTGAGTGAAAAGGTTATTGGTTTTAGGATAGGATTGATTTTAATGAAAGAATGAAGTGAATGAAGCATGAGATGGATAATTTTATTATTTATGTAACCTTTAAAGTTAATAGGGATGAATTTTTTCCTAGTAAAGGAATTTGGAGGTCTTGAAAGTGACATAAAGGGTGCAAACTAGTTGAGTTACCAAAACAAGTTTATGCAAAGCTCGAATTAGAGAAGAGGAAATTTGATGTGGTTTGAACATATGATTGTTTCATGAGATGTTAAATTCATTGATGTTATGTATAGTTCTTGATGATTCCATCATATGTGGTCACATGTCATATCTGAGATGTTCTTAGGTGATATTGAGGTCCATAGGTGAAGACAGGGTGTTGGAAACAACTATTTGGTGAAGGATATGAGCTTGTGGTCCCATGTTATGATTTATTTGATTGGTTCATGTAAAAGGGAGACAATGTTTTGTTTTTATATGTCATTTTAAACATTTATGGTGAATTTTATATCTTTTCTAAGCATGGTTTTAGTTTTATTAGATTTTACTCATCCTAGTAATGGGGTTTTGAGCATTTATGGTGCAAGTTGGATGGTTTTGGGAATGGACGACATATATGGGTCATATTTGAATGTTAATGATTAAAATAAGATGTTATGAAGTGGAACTAGTAAAATCAAAGGAGGGAAACCAACCTAGTTTGAGTTTGAATCATGAAGAGCCTATAAAAGTGATGTTTTAGGTGTAAAGTTAGACAAGTTGAGTGAGTATGAAAAGTGCAACCGTGTGTGTGAGATTTTTTTAGGTAACAAGGAATGTGTTGAGATTTTATAGAGTTTATGATAGGATTAATAATTTTCATGAGTGTGTTCAAGTTTTTGAAGCAAAGATAAGTGAAGAAAGTGAAAGATAGAGCAAGTTTGAGAAGTTAGGGTTTGAACAAGGGTTTCAAGGTGAGTGAGTTGAATCAGTGATCTCAATCAGTTGTGGAAGAAACAAAGACATCATATATCTTATTCAAATGTGGTTTAGTGGGTTCTTTATCATATTTGGGGGTTGTATCCTCCTTGTGTAGTTAGTGCTTCACAAAACTGGGGGTTGGTGTTCCTTGTAGGGTTGGTGATGTACTAAATTAGGGGTTGGTTCTCCTTGTAGGGTTGGTGATGTACTAAATTAGGGGTTGGTTCTCCTTGTGAATTTGGTGCTTCAATAAATAATTTTGATTTGAATAGTAAAATAATAAGTTTCAGTGGGTTTTATTACCTTTGAGGGTTTCCCACCTATATCTTGTGTTATGGTGTTGACTCACTTGTTCATGGTTGATTTCATGTATGTTATTTTATTTTGTGCACACACTAATGGTTGGATAAGTGGTGTATGATTTAAGAAAGTAATCTAAAATTAAATAATATTGTAAGGACTAATTCACCCCTACCTTAGTCCATTTTTCTTCCAACACAAATTATATATAGGATATGATGATGAAATTCCAAATGGAATATTACAAGCATGTTGGGACACTTATGGTCATAGGAAAAAAATTGAGCAAGGAATATAACTCACCCAAAGTGAATCTAACTAAGTACAGGTCTATGATTGGTAGTTTATTGTATTTTACTACTTCTAGAACTGACATTTTACATGTTTTAGTTCTTTTAGGAAGGTTTCAAGAAGTTCCAAAGGAGTCACAATTGGAAGTAGTAAAGAGGATTTTCATATATCTCAAGGACTCCATAATATGGTTATGGTATCCAAGGAGTGAAAAATTAGAATTGAGATATTTTATGAAGGCTGATTGGGAAGGAAGCCTTGAGGAAAGAAGAATCACTAGTGGAAGATCCTTCTTTATTGGTAATTTCCTTGATTATTGGTTAAGAAAATAAAAATCTTTAGTAGATATTTCCACATGTGAAGCTGAGTACATAGTAGCAACATTATGTTGTGCATAAGTTATGTGGATGAGAAAGACCCTAGAAGATTATAAGGTGGAATGTGAAGGACCTACTCATATATAATGTGATAATAAAAGTGTTATAAGAAGTGTTTCTAAGAACCTTGTGTTACATTATAAAACCAATAAAATATCATTTCTTGAGGGATCAAGTAAGTGAGAAAAGGATCAAATTGGAACATGTGTCCACCAAGGAGGAGATAGCAGACATCTTGACCAAACCACTCCCAAAAGCAACATTTGAGATCCTAAGGAAAAATTTGGGTGTGATTTTTACCCCGAAAGCCACTAAAAGGGTCAAGACACTAATGGAGGAGCAGGAGAATGAACAATTTGCTCCAAAAAGATGTGAAAAGTGTTAGGTAGGGAGTTTTGTTTAAAGGTATGAGTATATTATGTTGTATTTTTGTTTAAGGGTTCTATTAGTTGAGTGAATGATTCCTTCAAGACAATGTAAAAAAATATTAGGTGTATTTAGGTATGAAGATTAATAGTGTTATGTAATTGAATGAGTTTAGGGGAGTTTGAATGCTTATTATCCTTAGGATGTGAAGCTAGAAGTGTCGTAATTCAAGAATGTTTGAAGAATGTATCATGAAAAGGTAAAATATGTTATGAATTACTGTAATGGTGAGTAACATGTGTATGAAGACTTCATGAGATAAGAAGAGTTGATAATGATCTTAAAAGGGTGTATAAGGTGTTAAGAAGGATAGTTTAGTAGAGTTATTGGTTGTTTGTAGGAATACTCAAAGGGGTAGTTATGCATATAGTCAATCCATTTGTGATGACATGGAAAGAAGAAAAAGAAAACTGAAAAGTTTCTTCAGAATGAGGTATCTCGATATGATCCATCTCCATAGAATTTGGTCAAGTATTATCCTGTAGTAAGAAGAAGATTGAAAAGATTGGTTTAAGGGGAGCTTTAGGGATCTTGGTCCTAAAAGTTATTACTACTCTGTATTTAGAAGGTTTAAGTTAGATTATGGGTTTCTTCAGCTAAGCTAGGTTTAAATATGTGTGAAGCATGATGTTTTGCTCAAAATTCATGTATGCAACTATGTATGATATGATGTGCATATTCCTAGGGGAGCTAAATTTCTCTCATGCAGCCAAAAACGAGATAAGATAAGAGTATCATGACCTTAAGATTGATTCATGATTTTGGTTTATGTTCCCAACTAAAAGGTTATCCTAATATGTTGTTGAAGGTGAAGACTATGTGCTACATGTATGTGCTTTGTCATTAATGTAAAAAGGGGGAGAAGTATCATGTTATTTTCCATTAATGAAAAAGGGGAGATTGTTGGCATGTGTGTACTAGTGTTGTCATTTATGTAAAATGTAAAAGGAAATTAATGATAAAGGATGATGACAAGAATTACAAGAGGAATTTTGTAATGATGATGACATGGGAGAAGACAGGAAGTGACATCGCTGCAAGAGTGGAGATAGTGAGATGTTTTGGTCTAGTAAGACTAAACCGGAGGTGTAGTCAACATAGGTAATAGAACATGAAGGATATATATTCATTGAGGTTTATGAATGATGGTAGAGGAGTTAAGAACATTCTCATAGTGTCTTGAGCCACTCAAACATGTCTCAAAAAGGTGGTTGTAAAGTGTGAGCATGGTTTATAGGTCTTCATCTAGACCTAATTTAGGTTATTGGTGGTCTATTGGAGCATAAAGGTCATTACAGAGGTGTGCAGGTCCATGATGGTATGCAGAGTAGTGAAACATATTTTCTCAAATATGTCAATATTTTTGAAGAGATTTGAAGCATAGATATAATGTTCACCTACTATGTCTAGGTCTAAACTAGACCTAATTCCATGACATAGTTAGGAAATTCATGGTGGATGGAAATATTTAGAGGAGTGCACATAAAAATGATACTTGGGATACTTGAAGGAAGTCATGATAGTACTATGGGAAAACATTCGTGTGTTTATGTTGAAAATTTTACATGATATGATGTTTTTAGTCCTACCAAGCTCAAGAAGGTGAGTTTCTTAGCTCAATATGAGATATTTTATGTTTTTTAGAACGTGTAAAGTTTGCATTGGGACTTGAGAAATTTAGGGATGTTTTTTCATGGATATAATAAGGTTTTAGAGTTGGAATGAGATCAAATGAGGTCATGTGCTTTATGAACGATTGTTAAGAAGCCAAGGTGGTCAAAAACCCTACCAAAACTCTAGTTCGGATAAAAATTGTTGGTGTGAGATAAAAATGCATTGGATAATAAAATGCTATTATTAGAGGATGGAAATAATTCTCCCAAATTTATGATAGTGGTGGTTCGGAGTCTTAATAGTATGTCGAGCCCACTCAAATTTACTTGTTTTCAAGAAAAATGATTTTCTCTCTAGTTTTTCATTTGACCCATTATATAAATTTATGTTATGAGTATAAGGAAATATATGCTATATGTTTGAGGTGATTTCAAACCTTGGTGAATCCATTTGGAGGTCTACACATGTTCAAAATTGAAGACTACTTTTAGGCCTAATCGGTAGTTTTTGGACAGATTACGGTGAATGGAGGTTCTTAAACACGTGTTTCCTAAGTAGAGGTGTCTAATGAATCTGAAGGTGTTGTAAACATATAATTTTACATGTTTCATTATTTGTTTGAGATCTAAAATTCATATTGGTTGGCAAGAATGAGGTCACAAGTTGACCTACTTGATAGGGTTTAAGGACAATGAAGGTTCTTTAGTGTAATTGATGTAAAATACCAATATATTTTATTGATTCATGATGTATAGTTATTGGAGAGTGATGAAGGATTCAATTTTATCTTGTTATATTAATTTATAGTTATTTAAAGTTTCAGCGCATGTGTGATAAGATCAAGTTTTGAAGATCTGGTTTTGGGAAACATGTGTATCCTAGATGACAGAGATGCTTTGATAAATATCGGGGTGAGTCATGAAGTATAATATTGTTTGTCATGTTCCTTTGGTCAGATTATTTATAATGAGTGGTTTTATGTCATATATGAGGTCACATGTTGAAGCTTGGTCTTCATCTTTGAAGACTTGGTCTACTAAAGGTGCTCAAATTGAGTAGGAAACAATCCTACTTGATAGTGTCATGAATAAAATGGATGATGCAGAGGTTTCTGAGCCTATGGAAGGTGTTTATAGGATTTCCTTGACATGTGTGGAGCTTATGGAGTCATGATGGAGCTTCCTTTTTCCCTTGGAGTCCAAGATGTATTCGGTGGAGATGAAACTAGCCATTTAGGCCTAGTTGTGCATGTTGAGTGTCTTAGTCTAATGCTGACCTATATGGTACTTTCATGTAAATTTATATGAGTGTGTAGGTGTTTTTAAAAGTTTTCATGGCTGATATTAATGTTCTTGGCCAACCTAGAGGTGTTTATGAGTTGTTTCATGTATATAAAGTGAATGTATTTTTCTCATTTGAGCTAGTGGAGGAATAGAAGGGTGAACAAGCTAGAGGAGTTGAAAGAGAGTGTTAGAGGGACTGAAGATAGAGTTAATAAGAAGAATGATAAGGTGATAAGGGTAGAGTATAAGGTCTTAAAGTTCATTAGACCTAATCATTTTATGAAGGAGAAAGATTGAGCGAAGTAGGAGAGAGAGTTGTTTGAGAGGGTTTTGAGGTGTATGAGCTGAATTAGTGATCACAATCAGTTGTATGGGAAACAATCATTATGTTATCTTCATCTTCAGGTGTTTGAGTGGGTGTATGGTCATCCTTGGATGTTTTATCATCCTTTCATGGTTCAAAGTGCATTGCTACATATGGGTTCTTGTTCATTGTGGGGTTGGTGCCTCGTTAAACAAATATTGTGTGATGTGTAATATTCATGCAAGTATTTTTAATTGAGTAATATATTCAAAATTTTCAGTGGGTTTTCTTCCCCTTGAGGGTTTCCCACTTTATATATGGTGTCTTGTGTACTCTCTCATTCATGTGTATGGTTTATCATGCTTAATATGATCTTATTGGTTGATGTATGTTGATTTGATGTTTTGAATGGTGTATGCAATATAAGACAACTAAGTAAATTTCTAAAGGAATGATTTACCCACCCCCATTCCATTATGATTCTAACATTTTGCAATGATAAAATAATATACATGTTATTAGCAGCCACTAACCTATGATTTTGATTTATTTAAAAATAAAATTCTCTAAAGAGTTGTCTACGAGATGTATGAAAGGACCTTCAAGAGAACATGAGGGGAGGGAAATCGACTTCATAAGAGGTTAGAAATAAATCTCAACTATGATTAAAACAAGATCTATGGTTTGAAGGTGTAGTTAGGATTTGGAGAGGTGAAGATAGGAATTTAATCAATATTTCACCTTGTGTTTTACTATGATTTTTTATTCAATCGCTATTTTCAAAATAAGAAACTGTTGAGGTCCCATATGTAAGTTAGAATATGTGCCAATTTTTAATCAAAAGTGTTTGACCTCTTACCCAAATTAAGGGATCCTATGGGATTGGTATGCCTTCCAATTGTATTTTTTTCATTTTTAGGTACATAAATATACTTGAGATTCATCTAAAATATAGTAATAAAAGTGAACTTTTAGTCATATCGTTCTTATGTTTCTACCAAATTTTTATTAATATGTTATTGGGATTTCCTTTATGACTCAACTACATCATTGTATTTTACTTGTTGTAGAGCTATTTTTATAGCCTTACATTATGATAACTTTCTTGATTTCTCTTTTATCCTTATATTTAATATGTCTTATTTAAAGTATGATTTATATGTTAAATATGATGGATTAAATAATTTTTTTGAATTAATTTTCTACGTGACATATCTCTACAAAATATAACTACAAGTGATTATCTCTTTAGGGGTTTATATGGATAAATTGAATATGAATATCTTCAGTTACAAAAGGTATTCCACATTCTTCATCTTCAACCATTACGACCCTACATTTCAAATAAATCACTTTCAAAGAGTTATCAATTCACATATCCCTTTTAATTTTTAAATAATTAAACTCTTTAATATAAACTAATAAGAAAACAGGAGGAGGCTAATGTGGAGACCCAAGTTGAGAAAAAGGAATAAAAATGCACTAAGAAGGTCGTCATTAAAGTGAATGGAATGAGAGATGGTGGGCCAAGTACCGTGGCTCGCAGAAAGCCATGGAAAATTGTTAGCGAGTTTTTGGATGACCTTCTCTTCTAGTTTGTTGCCTTTTCTTCTGTGGTATTTTGGCAAAAAATATACTATTTAAATATGCAAACACTTTGTAGTTTGGCCCTGTTTTGTGGGAGTTTTTCATCAATTTTTTTATTATGCCTCAATGGATATGTGGTAGTTTTTAATCCTAAAACTAGCTTCTCTTTATATGGATTTTTTAGGCACTCGAGTTTAAAACCAATTTTTTTTTATCTTATCTAAAAAATAAGAAAAAATTACTTTAAATACAATATGGGTTTCTTGATTATTTCTTACATGAAATGTACATTCACACATCATCAATATGGATAATTTAATGACTCGAGCCTCAAGAAATGCTGAAAATTCCCTAGAGGAGGCTCCCACCCTCTAAAGAGAACATGAGGGGAGGAATACCAACTTTATAATATGTTATAAGGAACTCTTAACTATGATCAAAGAAAGAGCTAGGGTTTAAAGGTGTAACTATGGTTTGGAGGTGAAGCTAGGTTTCAATCAATATTTTGCCTTGTGTATTGATATAATTTTCATTCCTTTTTCCTTCTTAATTATCAGGGGTAATTTTTGTGATAGGATTGTAGATATCTGTGAAAAACATAAGTGGACAAATATATACCAAAAATTCAAGTCTGCAATCCAATCACCAAAAATAATGATCTAATACAATGTTAGCTTAATCATGAAGAATTTCACACAAGAAATGCACTGCAAAATAATTTTGTTTAAAATGCCAACTAATTTCAATTGAACTCAAGTTGGAGTTTTAATTTTATTAGCTCAATTATTTGCAATTTGGTTGGTGTACACACATGTACCCCTAGGATATTTTAATTAATATCCATCCCAACATTGTCTCGTTGAAAGTTAAATTTCACTATTTTGTTGTTATGCTAATATCAGAAGTACAAGATAAGACACAACTAGTTGATCAACATGGAAAAGAGGATGAATTGTGAACGCTTTCAATACTCTGTAAACATAAATATGATAAATTGCAAACTTTTCAGTATGATAAATTGTTAGATCACTAATTTTATTATGTAAAACTTTTTGACGGTCGTAAGTTAACATGTTGTGTTATTTGTAAGAACTAACATGTATGGAGCCAAATGTTTTAAATGTGGCCCCATTTAGTGTTGTCCTCTTGTAGTTAGTAGAATTTTTAAATATTAAAAATATGAAATACAAGTATTATGAAGCTATGGGGGGATTTTAGTAGAAGTCCAGTTATCCATTTTCCATGTTGGTGGCTATCCAGTTCATATTCTACTACTATGCATTTGGAATCTATTCAACAAGATCACTTATTACACATGTCTGCATTTGGATTTTACCACATGATATTAGGATAGGATTATTCAAGTCCCATCACATCCTTTTCTTCTACATTTATGTTGCATAACCGGGAGTCTATGTATTCTAGTTCAAACTTGAATTTTATCTCCATATCCTCTTCACTCTTAAACTCCACACCTTCTCCTTATTTTCTCATACTTAGTTGTAAGGGTTCAACAAGGATTAATTACTAGTGCACACTTAACCTTGTCATTGCATTGTTATTGTGTAACTAGTCCATTTCATGTCATGTGCAACTAGTTCATTGTATTTTGGACCACATTCCATGTTAATTACACCATAACATAATTTTTTTAATATTTTGAGCTGTTGTATGAACCATTAAAGTCTCATCTTCAAATTTTTTAATTGCATTGTTATTGTGTAACTAGTCCATTTCATGTCATGTGTAACTAGTCCATTGTATTGTGGACCACACTCCATGTTAATTTCACCATAACATAAAAAGGTTTTAATATTTTGAGTTGTTGTATGAACCATTAAAGTCTCATCTTAAAATGTCATTTTTTTTATGATGTCTTGTTTCATATGTGACCAAATATGCATTCCCATTATTACTTCTCAATGTATGTACTAATACCTAGGAAACAAAGTGAGTTTTATCGAGATATGTTAATCCATCATTTAGGTTCAATATTTTTCCCCTTTAAGGAATATTTTAACTTTTTGAATCTCATTCTAACCAGACATGGACATGTTATTAGAATATGATAAAAATATATATTTAAGTTCTCATTAGAAAAATACTATGGGATATTTATTTTAATGTCCTTTACCATCCTCATGGTATATAATTTATTCTCCTTTCACATATAATGCTTTCTATCTACCTATAAGTATCCACTAATTGAACATGATGATCCCCATGGAAAAATGGATTTCTCTATTTTGTTGTGTAATTTTGGTACATTTTGGAGAATATCCTTATATTAGATTCATCAAGTGTCCTAATAGCATATGAAATATCTTCACCCATGAACATATTATAGGTTTTCATATCTCAATGAATCCCCAAAGAGTTGTATAGATATTATTATTACCTTATGTATTCAATTTATACTTGTGTGGCCATTGTATTTGATTAGTACTCTTTTACCTAATAGTGCACCTTGACCTAAATATCTCATTCTTGGACATATAGTCACATGGGATATTTGTGGATGGTGTAATTCCTCTATTCTATTATGTTAATAGAAATCATAATGATGGAGAATTATTTGTTATAAATTTATGTGTTTTATTATTCTTAATTAGGGGTAGGAATATTTTATACATACAAGTAGGTGGATTGTTATGACATGGAACCTCTTTGAACTTGATTTTGATAAACGCTTTTATGTTGAAAGGCATCCTGCAATGACATTACTTGTATTATCTAACCTTTATTTCAGCATCATTTAATTTTTCACTTTTTGACTAGAAAAATCAATGGAAGAATATTGTAATATTACCCATATTATACAGTTTAAAAATCAATATAGTATATAAACTATTTATCATCCTTCAAAGAGAAAATTCATAAAGAATATAATAAAACTAGTAATCTACATAATATATGGGAAATTCCAAACAAAAACCGTAACATTATTATTAAATATACTCATAATGTATACATTAATGTAGTATTATGCCATAGGCATATCTTTAGGAAGCCATATAGAGGAATTATTTTGATAATTTTCTGCCACTTATTATATTGTCAACTCTATGATTAAACCTCTTAAAAATTATTTACTAGGTTTTTGGTATACAACCATATGTAGATCATGGAATAATATATTCTACAATGTGAATATATTATCTTTCAATGTCAGATAATCCTTAGTATTCTCATTTAATTAATTTATCCCTTTTTGCTCTATGATTATTTCTAGATTTTTCAAAAATCAATCTCTTGTAGGCCTCCCTTGTCCTTGTATCATGTATTGTAACTTATGTAATCAATTATGTGTACATCATATGTATCAATATGGGTGAAGATATGTCTAGATGTAATTACACATGATTTACAATTATATGCTCCTTTTTTATGTGTCAAGTATAACATATTGTTGTTTATTGCTATAGTATTGTGTCCAATTATTTGTCATAGGTTATTATGTTTATTGTATGAACATGGTAGTAATGTAATAATAGATGGTACCTTATGTATATATATTCCTTTATTCAAATACGATAGGGAACATATAATGCCTATTAGATATACCTTATGTTACCCATGTAAATGAGGATTAGAGAAAACAATGCTATAGGCATGAGAAAGCATGTAAACTCATAGAAGACGGGTTTCGATCCCTTCTTGGAATCTACCCTAATTCTCATAGTCCCATAGTATGATGATAATTTGCATCCACAAAGTACTTAAATGGATATATAATATATCGAGTATTAACATTGAATATGGTTGACACTTATGCTACAAACCATTTTGGTCTAGTAGGATCTAGTATACCATTTGTCATATTTTCAATTTTAGATGGTGATCAAAAAAATTAATTTGTAATGTAGTACACTTTCTAATAGTACATGAGCTATATTTAATTTTTTTGTTAGTCACAAGATATTGATTATGCTGAGATGTTGTATAACTCATTCGGAGAAGGTCAAATGCCTTCGTTAGGATCATACACAAGTGTTGTATGATTCATTTAAAGAAAACAATAAACACAACATTTTACATGAAATTTTGATAACTCAGAAACACCATTTAAATTTATCTAACAGAATCTCAACTATTTTTTTATGGAACACAATATGTAGCATTCAATATATTTTATCTACTATGTATACAATTTAACAAGGAGGGGAAGTTCTTCTTTCTTCCATAGAGTACGTGTGTCAATAAATATAATATATTCAACTAGAAAATTCGTATACATGAATATATTAGATATATATTCAAGTACCTAAGGAGAGACTAGCTATAACACACTTAACAGATAAGTAACAACTACTATTTTATTTTTAAATAGAATCTTTGTGAGAGGTTAAATATGTTTTATACAAGTATTTTTCAAAGTGAAGCAATTTGTGTAATCTTTCTATTTTGGCTATATTTTATCGCAAACGTAAATGAGGTTTATGTTGAGTACTCCTAAAATCCCACTAAAATGAAAACAAGAACTAGAAAACACCTCAATCTTACATCCTTAGCTTCCATACACCAAAATACCTAACTGCTAATCTCCCAAACAAATCGCAGAATAAAACACAAGAAGACCAATGATACCCAAGAGTGGTAAAATAATGACAACTGTAACATCCTTTTCATATGTCATTTGTTATTTTTCTTTATCTTACGGAAATGCGAGCAAATGTGTATGAGATGGAGGTTTAACAAACTAAAGTTTCACATATTTATAAACATCCCTAATTAGGTGATGAAATGGATCACCAAATTATAATGCACATTTTAATACATGCATATAACCTATATCATGATATTGTATGAGTACCAAAATTTTTTAATAATAAAATGTTTTTCTTAACTAGGAAAATCCCTCCATAGCCTTCAAGAATATGAAATATCCATTACACACATATTTCTCATCAACTTTTATGAAGGAAAATTCTTATCAACCTCTAACTCTATTAATATGATTTGTTATTTGATCGATATTTTCAAAATAAGATACATTAGAGCTTAGCGGCCACTAAGACATTCCTTCCAATAAGTAATGGATCTTAGTGGTTGTTAATCATTTTCTTTCATGCAAACTAATTCATGAACACAACAACTCGCACACATATAAAAATAATTGTTTTACAATGATAATTATAAAGGTTGTAGCCTCGCGCCTTCTAAGCTATACAAAGAGTATTACAAAGAAAATATTTATAGTTCTCGAGCCTATGCAAAGATTTTTACAACATAAAAATCTTATGGATGTGGCTAGCATCCACTAACATATGATTTTATTTATTCCAAAATAAACTTCTCTAAATAGTTTTCTAAAGAGATATCAAAGGACCTTCAAGTGAACACGAGGGGAGGGAAACCAACTTCATAAGAGGTTATAAGGAACTCTCAACTATGAATAAAAAAGTGCTATGGTTTAAAGGTGTAGCTAGGGTTTAGAGGTGAATCTAGGATTTTAAACAATATTTCACCTTGTGTTTTACTATGAGTTGTTATTCTATCACAATTTTCAAAATAAGAAACTATTAAGCCTAATGGCCTCTTATCCATTTTTTTCAATAAGTAATGGATCTTAGCAGTTTCTAATAATTTTCTTTTATACAAACTGATGTGAATTATGTGTTATAATCATCCTCATCATGTAGAAGGGACATACTAAATGCCTCAAATAATATTTTTCCCAACTAGGAAAATCCCTCCATAGCCTTTGAGAGTATGAAATATTTATTACACACATACTTCTCATCATCTTGTATAAATTAAAACGGCTAACGACCACTAAGCTATATTACTATGAGTTGTTATTTGATTGCTAATTTAACATAAGAAACTTTTGAGCCTAGAATCCACTAAGCCATTCCTTTCAATAAGTAATGGATCTTACCATTGCTAAGCATTTTATTTGATATGAACCGATGTGAATTATGTGTTATACTAATCTGCATCATGTAGATGGGACATCCTACAAGCCTCAACAAATATTTTTCCTGACTAGGAAAACCCCTCCATAGCCTTTAGGAGTACAAAATATTCATTACATACATACTTCTCATTATATTGTATAAAGGAAAACTCCTAAAGAATCGCTAATCTATATTAATATGATTTGATATTCGATCACTATTTTCAAAATAATAAATTGTTGAGCCTAGCTATAGCCAAGCCATTCCTTTCAATGGGTAATAGAGCTTATCAATCGCTAAGAATTTTATTTGATACAAACCGATGTGAGTTATGTGTTATGCATAATATATCTTATGAGAACTACATAAGGCTTGATCCCTCTCGAGGGTATGTAGTGCAAAACTTGGCTCCATCAAGGATAGTCCATACAATATGATACAATTATAAATAATGAAAAACACTAGCGATCTAAATATATAAAGATAAATTTTACAATGAATAGATCTAATGTTAGGTGCCTAGCAATCGTTACGCTAGACCATATTGTTTTTTTACAATCGTACAATGTAATAGACGAATCCTAGTGGGAAATGATTTTTACAACTGCATAACTAAAGGGCGTTTTATATTGTTTATAACGGTTGTGTATTATAAAAGGGTGTCTAATATAATAAGCTATTGTAGTGCCCACCCATGTGGGATCCAAATACAAGATCAAACATAGTAGGATAAATTTTTTTACTTTTATATTACTTGATACTATTGTGCGACACCAAAAGACTCGTTATTGTTTTCATGACACCACATCATTAACACCAACATGTAGAACACACAAATTTCAATATGACATAATGTGCAACCAATGTCACACTTTGATAATTGAGCTAGTAGAAAACTACGACATAGTCATGACATGAACATCATAAATTGGCACCTTCCACACTATCACATTTTCATGGTTCAATATTTGTTTTTTTCTCATTCTAATTAGAGACCTAAAGGTTTGAAGAGTATATACCATGAAAACATGCATTTTCCTTTTTCTCTATATTTCATTTCCATGACTCCATTTAACACTTAATTTAAGTTTATTCCCTCTTCACTACCATTTACATTCCCTTATTTAACCTTATATCTTAAATCCATTAATCATGATAGCATGTAGTTTCATTTACAATGATACACATTTTTTTTTTTGAGTGTAGTCACTTTTCCCTACTCCCTTTCTCCCCAAGCACACTAGCCTATCACCCAACATCAGTTTGTGCTATCACATGAGGCACATGTGGGCACCGAGCCCCTCTTTTATGTGAGCCTTGTAAGAATGATTCACCATTAATGGAGGAATGGTTACAGAACCATAAAAACATGTATTTAATATAATACAAAGGTAGAGGAACTAGATCTAAGCACAAATGCACCATGATGTAAATGTAAACATTACAACAACATAATAGAATCAGATCTGAACCATGAAAAACAAGAAGAACACACTAGGGTTTGGCCCATAGACATAGATATCCAGAACAGAGCATCATATATTGATTATAATCATTTACAATAGCCATATTACATCAAAGAGGGTCATATCAGACTAAATACATCAAGGAATGAAAATCTAACCCTATAAAATGACTCTGCATAGAGAGCCCTAGCTATGTTCTTTCATCACAAGTCCCTATTTCAGACCTGAGCGCATTCATGCATAACATCATCCCTTCCTAGCCTCTCTTCTAGCATCAACCTCTTTTTCTTTTCATCCAAATGCCTCCTTATATAGAAATGAGGGCTCTCCTTTACCACCATAACCTTATCCATGATCAAGTCACATGTCAGGTGGAAACGTGCTTCTCCATACTTGAGTGCTTATGCCAGCTTGCAAAAACCTCCACTAACTATAATGATCCTCCTTTGGAATATTCCTTTTGTGGAATATTCTTTCCTTGAGCTCAAGACTCCAAGATGGAACCTTATCCACTCATCATTCCTACTTGATTCTTCACGTGTTGTGATACCATATCCGATGAAATGGCTAGGTCCTCGAACCCTATCCTCCTTCCGTGTGCCAACCTTTTCTCTTAAGCACCATTTCTTGAGAGCCATTCCTTTACTTTCTCTTGCATGTGCACGCTCTTCCTCTTCTCTAGGAATTAGTCATTTTCATGTCCCAACATTACCCCACACTACACTTGTTTTCCTTCCTCGGAAAAAAATCCAAGTTTCAATAAAGAATAAAGAATGGAAGGAAATAATAACCTATACCCACTTTGTACCAAGAAAAAAAGATTTTTTCTATCTTTGTAAAGGATTAGGAAGTATTTGTTCAAGGATGCTTCAATTTTATTCCAGGCATCCACCTCACTCTGCGCTTGTTGAAATAAATCCCCTATCAATGCATTGACTTCATCAAATGATAATTCTTCACCCTTAGCCTTCAATGTATCAACAATATTTTCCATCTTATTGCTAAGTTCACCTAGCGCTTCCATCCTTCGTGTAACCTAGGGATATAATTCCTTCACTTTATTTTTAATTAAGACCCTTAAGTATTTGATCACCTCAAACTTCTTCTCGACCTCTGCTATGATCTTGTCCCATTCCACCCTGTTATTCTTGTTCTTTTCCTAGAACTCCTTTAGGTCTACCTCATGGGTAGCAACCAATACACTTGTCACCATGTCCCCTGTCTCCACATAGGTTGTCGACAACTTTTTTCCATATGAACTATAGTTTTACGAGAGGAAAGGAGATCGTGAGTACCAAGTTATGGTTTCTTCAATATTTGATTTCTCCTCAGCCCTATGTCACGCCAGAACTTCCTCTACTAACTCCAATGCAAGTGGTGGCTTCTCCATTGTAATCAAGCACATCAAGTCCTCTAGGAAGAGAAAGGATGACTCATAATTTTGTGTAGGGGGCCAAATATGGGCACACTAAAATAATGGAGTTTGAGATAGTCTCGATTTCTTGTATGCCTCATGCACTTTTTCCTTCTCTTCCTCAACTCAAACTTAAACTGTGAAATGATCAACTCTTTCTTATTGATCTCGCTGTCTCTCTTAATTATCTCCTTATTATTTTCCTCCAATTCTTCCTCTAAGGATTTGATCTTCTTATTCCTCCTGAATGACCTTGCCTCTAATTCCACCAATACCTTGTTGAGTGTGTTACATATCTACTCATCCGTTAGTCGTTAAGAATCCACAATAGGATTCAAATCATTGGGGTTTCATGTCTCTATCAATGCATCTTCATTAATATCAAATTCAGGATCATTAACATGGGACTCGGAGGTCCATGACAACATCTTTCTTGTGCAAATGTACACACTACCTCTATCAAATGAGGACCAAAAATAGTTGGTCTCTGTGGTCACCATGCTCTAGAACCACGAGTGTAGGACCTTGTTTGGATCACTAACATAATTCATTAAGGGTCCTTGTGCCACTATCATGCCTTTGCCACTAGTGTGTACTGCCGAGAAGCTCATTGCTAAGTTGGGATCTCTAAAGCACATGTTCCCATACTTCTTTCCTGCTTCCTCTATTTCCTTTAATATTTCTTTAACGTTGTGCTCCACCTCATGCTCCACCAAGTTTTGTATGATGCCTACCACTTACCTTTTCCACAATGTCCTCGAACTCTCCTCCGGTAAGTTGCGAGGTATTCTATGCATTCATCCCTACTTCTTCTTCACTTCCTCCCACATTATGAGTTCCTCCTCATAATCATTATGCTCCTCATTAGATTCATGTATATCATGCACTAGGGGGACTCTTACCTTCCTCACACTCTTCATTCTCCTCCTCGAGTCATCACCCTTCATGCTTTCTATCTCCTTAGAGTCTAAACTCTACGCCATCTTTTACTTCTTCTTTACTGGAAAATCCTCCATCATAGGGACATTTCCTTCTTAGGTGACTTCTCCTTCACGGGGATTTATTCCTCTCGTGTGTAAGTACTTATGCCTACACCCGATTCTTGTGCCCTGCATAAGATAGACTATACATATGCTCAAGACCTTATTTGCTGGAGTTTCCTCTCTATCTCTCTCTCTATCTCTCTCTCTTTCTCTCTTCTTTAGCACTACCTTATTTCTTTTAGCGGGGTCTTCTAGGATGGATACATCATCCTCAACATACATGCCTTTTTTGAACTTGGGCCTCAAGTGTATATATACCCTTGCTTCCATTTTTCCTGCAATAGGTATTGACACGAATTTAACATATGTACGTCTTAATAGACATACTTCTCCACATATGAACACTTCTTAGGATACACTAATATTGGGTGCGATTGTACACAGTGATCTTGATATACCTCACTTAGATCAAATATAAGTTTCTTGGCCTCCTTGAACTGTTAACCACACTTTAAAAGTATTGCGCTATGAAGGAAAAAGGTAGTTTACACCATGGAATTTTTATGCCATCTATCAAAGTGAATCTGCCTATGCAGAAGTGTTGGTATACAATGAACTCAGCCTCACCATCCACCAAGGCTAGAAGTTGTTCAAGGATTCTCCATTCTACCCCAAATGCATTGCACATTCACTTATACCACTTCTCTAAGCACGCTTTATATGCAGCAGTCATTATATCACAAGTGTATGATTTGAACCTCTTCGCGAGGGAAGGGTCCTCTTTAGGGTACTCCCAGACATAGTTATTCAGCCCATCAGAACTCCAATCTCCAAAAATACAATGTTAATAAGGATGTTACCATACATGATCTTATCCCCATTGTGTGTGGCATATATGATCTCCTCTGTAATGAAGGCCGAGAGCTTGTAGATTGTTCCTTCTGGTATATTTCTAAAAATGTTCAACCATATCTTGTTCACTTGCGTCCATCACTCTTGTCCATTCAGTTTGGTGAGCAAGTGCATGGCCATCTTCATGGTTGGGTTGGTGATCTTGGTGATATAAAAATAGTGTGAGCCCTTCTTATATTCATATTTCATAGTTGTTTCCTTGATGAAATCCTTATCATCCAAGTCATCATCCATTGATTCTCTTGTGTAGATAAGCCTAGTGTATTTTGAGATCAACTAAGTAGTTAAGCGCATTCTCCTTCATACAAAGTAAAAATAGTCTTCATGTATGTGCCGATCAGCCACTACTATAACCTTCGTCAGGTTTACCAAAATATGGAAACTCATAAAGTTATAAAAGCCCAACCTTTTCCAATGTGGTCTTCACAAAATCATCATAAACATGTTTTTCATCTTGTGTCCTTTCTCCCATAGGGTGTACTATTTCCAATGCCATTTCTTTCTCCACAAGTGCTCATCCTATGATTATAATCACTTATATCCATCTTTCACACGTGAGACACCCAATCCATCCCCAATAGCATGCAATTGGGGTACTACATCTCCACATACCATACCTCATATAAATTGGTTGATGGGACTGGATTTCCCTTGCCCTTTCCTTTGCCCTTCTTTTGTGAATATTTTGTGTAGACACCAAATTTGGGTCACACTCCCTTGGTCCCCTTTAATTAATTAACGTAACATATTCACCTAACCATGACCCCTTACCCCGCATTCATATTAATTTAATTACTTACAATTGAATTAATGCTCATCCTCACACTATTAATTAATTTAATTACTTTAATTAAATTAATTTACACCTCATCATGGACTTATTATTAGTCTATTAATTAACTAAGACTGAGTCTCCACTTATCTTAACCAATTGGGACTTAGTCTAACCCTAACATTAAAGTCTTATTCCTTCTCCAAAAATAATCCCGATCATCTAAATACTAACCCTTAATTGAGACCCGGAATGAAAATCGAGCATGAAAAAAATAGAAAGGATTTTCCTATTTTTGGAAAACCTAGGATTTACTACCTTAACCAACACCGGTTAACCTCAACCGACACCGGTCACCCTAATTGTCATCAATTACCTTATATACAATTTTGTAACCTTTTACCTAGGTTGGTCATTCTGAGTTTTGAGAGATCTATTGTACCCAAGCATGAAAAAGATACTTATTAGCATCCAAATGATGGAATACACTCAATCACAGGCCCAAGAAAGCACCTAATACTAGTCCAAAGGCATTAGAACATTCATAGGAGAACTCTAGGAGGTATTGTCATGGAACTGACCACCAAGTTCTTCATGGATCAGCCACTACCATCCTTCACCAACTAGACTGCAAATACAAGTAAGTGTATTAGATTTGCATCATTTTGTACTTACTTAAATTGTAGTTTCATTATCTTTGTTATTATATCTTGTTCTTTCCTGCATTCCTCCATCCCCACCTTCCTTCCAATCTACCCAACCTACCACCCACTACCTTCTACCTCTCCATAGCTGAATTTTAGGCATTCTCGAGCCTTCCTGACATTATTACAAACCCAACCATCCTCCCTCCATTCTCTGTGCAATCACAAAGATATCCAAATCTACCTTTTATTTAATTACCACCAAATTTCCCCCAACGTCGGTCACCTTAACCATCATCAGTCTCCTCTCGACATTAGCATCGCTCACCGGACTAACATTAGTTTCTTGTGTCTCTTGTTAACTTTCATGAAACTTCCCCTAACATCCCCAAAACGTCACAAACCTCACCCAAACCTAATAACCAACCTGTAAACTCACCATGAACCTTCCCAACTCTTTGTGCGAGATAAAAAGAGAGCATAGATACCCACTTTTGACATTCTACCATTACCCATAGTAATCAATATCAGTCATCCTTAACCATCATCGGTCATCCTTAACTATCATCGGTCACACCTTGACCAACATCGGTCTCCATGTCCGGTAAAACTACCTTAGACCAACAAGCTTACTAATCACCCAAAACCAACTCAAACTTCACCAAATCTTACCCAAACCCTATCTATGACCCTAAGACCACCTACCTAGCCTGTAACTTGACCCAAGACCTTCACCAGTTTAGTTATCAAGAATTTAATTGGATTGACACGGATAGTAGTATGAGATACCTAAATTAGAACACTAGCATTAGATTATTTTATTTACATGTTCAGTTATTTCATATTGAGTTATATATCAGTGGATTGACAACCATCAAGGAAGTATCACACTTCCTAGATCTAGCTCACACTAGGTAGTCCACTTACTTTTCTATTAATTATATCTTGTGGTCTTGTTTTGTATTATAAGTAGTTCCTCCTAGCCAAAAGGAAGCTCACACAATTAGTTTGGATCGGAAATTAGAAACATGCACACTCAACCTTCAACCAACGTAATAATAGGTATTCCTCCTTATCCCTTTACCTTTATTTGTTTCATTATCTACAACAATCCAGTGAAACATTTTGGCACACCGGTGGGACCCATCTAGGTTATTTTGCATTGTTCATTCCTAGGTAAAAAATTGTGTGTTTATTTCCCTTTGAAAGTATTCACATTAAATTTTCTTCTCTAGAATCTTCTCCTTCTTTCTATTTTCTAAAAGCAATTGTGTTTTTGGTGCTCTAAAAAGAACACATCTTCCTTTCTACTGTATTGCATTTAGTGAAAGATCATTCGTCTTATTATTCTCTATTTTCTACATCAAACTAAATTGTGGATTTGGGTTCAAAACATTTACATTTCATTTTGGTATGTCACATTGTAGCTCACATTAATTTGAGGGAAACCTATATGCTAGAAGTCATGCCCAGCTGATGGTTGACTAATTCAATCATAGTTCACTTTGCACATTC
The DNA here is from genome assembly GCA_018340775.1 of Taxus wallichiana var. yunnanensis. Lineage (NCBI taxonomy): Eukaryota > Viridiplantae > Streptophyta > Pinopsida > Cupressales > Taxaceae > Taxus > Taxus wallichiana. The sequence goes on along the minus strand of CM031237.1, from coordinate 599,228,774 downwards.
TCTATACCAAACCACTTAAAAATTTACACATATTCTTAAACATCATCCTACTCAAACAAGCTATCAACAATCACACGATCAAAGGATTGATAGTGGGCACCAAGTTGGTTTCTTTTTCCAGTCATTATCTCGAGAAAGGATTGCCCCCACCAAAAATTTACCTAAAACCATCCTTAGATCTTGGATTTTCATAGGGCACCTTCTATCAAACCAAAAACTATGTTCTATTCACAAGTCAGTCCTAAATAGCATAAGATGGAACATAAAATTCATCAATAGGATTTCATGTTTGTTAGTTTTTGCTTGATTTTTGTTTTGAGGTGAGAGGTCGTATTCTCCATTATTTTCTTCCTTTCACACTCCACAATCATAGTTGGTGTATTTCGATTGTTTCTGAGTGTGTCAGGGTTCATCATTACCATACTAAAGTTTCTGGGTTGGTATTCTATTTTATCTAAGTCACTAAATCCCATTTTCTCCATATTTTCAAATTTCACACTGATCAACATCGATCTAACAACCATCATCAGTTTACTCATCTGATCATCATTGGTTGACCTGACCACTATCTGTTTCCTTCTTTTTTGGTCATTTTACCAAAACACCACTCATCACTTTTTCTGTTCTTTTTGGGGTTTCTCAGATACATCATCATACCTATAGGTCTTTGAAATCACTGTCAAATCAAGATTTTTCTTCATTTTCATCATTTGTTGCCTCATTTGCATAATTTTTTATTATTCCACACTAACCGATATTGGTCACCCTAATCACCATCGGTTATCCTCTATCACTTGTCATCGATTATCAAAGCTGCTTTGTCGGTTCCTGTGTTTTAATTTTTCAGTTAAAACAACACCAGTTTTAACCTTCCGGAACTATTTTTCTCCATTCCTTCTATTTTTATGTGTCATTTACAGAGAGTAGATTACGAGTTATGCTAAATTAGTCTTCTTTCACCTCACTTTGCCTTTCCTTTCTAACCTTCCACCTATGAAAGTAACATGCCACAAATGTGACATTTTGTGATCATGTGACCTTCTTCCCCATAAAATGGTCAATCATGCAACACCTTATAGGGTATTCCATTCATAAGCCAATTTTTGGTATGATAGACTCATTAGGTTCATTTTAATTAGGTAACACTTTTGTCTCCTCTAACCATTCACGTCTTTTCTTACTTCGATCCTCCTTTATAGGACAGGACCTTTGACACCTACATGTTAGGAATTATTTTTCCACAAAAATCACCCATATCTATTTACCATAGACTCAAACATGCCTATTCGAACTAAAATCACCCATATCTATTCACCATAGACTCAACCATGCCTAAATGACCTAGACTAAACCATGCATACATGACCTAAACTCAACCATGCCTAAACGATCTAGACTCAACCATGCCTAATGAACTAAACTCAACCATGCCTAAACAACCTAAAACTCAACCATGTCTAACCGACCTAGACCCAATCATGCCTAAAATCACCCAACCCATTCTTCTACCTCATCATATTCTTCCATAACTTATGGGATAACTACATCATCCCCGAGGCCCCTTTTCACTTTGGGGCTATATAGGTAACACTCGATGGCATGGGGCCCTTAGAGGTTAACTCATTGAATCTTTACCCTAACAATCTTTACCTCTTTTTCTATTCACATTATACCTTAGTTTCCATTTTACACAAAAATGGAAATTGCACAATCATAAAAATATACATATTTACCATTTTATAACATAACCATATCATACATCACTCATTTCACATTTCCATGATATCAAACATTTGAAATTTACACCACAACATACATATAAATCATCATTTATTTTCCATAATTCCAATAACTTGGAAATTAAATCAAATGAAAAACATGACCAAATCATGCCTAACTCACCTTGACTCCATCATGCCTAACTCACCTTGACTCCATCATGCCTAACTCACCTAGACTCCACCATGCCTATACCTGACTCCATCATGCCTACATGACCTAAACTCAACCATGCCTAACTAACCTAAAATCCACCATGCCTAACTGACCTAAACTCAATCATGCCTACATGACCTTGATGCAATCATGCCTAATTCACCTAGTTTCCATCAATACACAATAACAATGGAAATTAAAACAAAGTACATCATTCATCGATAAACATCATAAAATATATAAATGAGAGAGTCTATGTATCAATACATAGATAAAAATAAATACAAGTGTCTCAAAATATCTCATATACAATCTCACGTATTTGACACATAGGTCGGTCTATATATAAAAAATCAAAACAATGACCATATCAAGTGACTTATCATCATCCCACCTGATATCCTCTGGGCCAGTCTCACATGTCTCCTCCTCCCTACCTATCTTCCGCCCTACCAACATCTCTACACCCTCTATGGGTCTCGGTCTAATCTCCACCTCGCCCTCACTTAGGTCTGGCCTCTGAGAACTTGTAACCTCACCTTGGCCCTACCCATGGGCTTGTGACCCCTATACTCCCCGAAATGTGAATCTTGGATCTTGTATGCTCACTAGCTTCTGTTGAGCTCTGTGCTTGGCATATAAATCAAAATCTATACCGAGTCATCGAGTTGATCTTGATAGTAATGATCCTCATTCAGGGAATCCCTAAACCTCAACATCGACATAGGTTTTGGTTATGTCATGGGTCTCACTACAACCTATGAGCTCTACCCCATTAATAATGGCCTTGGCCCTTTTGTGATGCATATCCTCCTACCTATTCAAGTGCCTATAATATGGGACCCTATCCTTGGGCATGTGAGGGTACGTGTACCTTTGCTACAAGCTAGGCATGTACGGCCTCAACTTTGTGCATGTGTAGTTTTTAGCTAGCCCTGTAAACCTATCACCTATGGCTATAAGGTGACCACCTATCCACCATCCCCATCTCCACCTTGTGCGGGTGCCTATCCCTATGTTACCTAGGCCTAAAGAGCCATCACCGAGCTTGTAAAGTGCATACATGTGCCTTTAACCCTATAAGATTCCCCTGTAAAATAGTAATATGTTCTAGCAGGTAGTCACCACCACCCATGTAATGCATCTCTCTCGCACTGATCATCACTAGATCTAGCTTCCCTGGCCTCGGTGGTGTTGCTTGTAGTTGTGCCACCCACCACTGCCTATACCCATCTGTGACTCCCACATCATCAATGTAAAAATCTCATGCATGATCCTTCTATCCTATAGGAACACTTGGGAATTGTTGAGACATGGGTCTCTCCACATCATCTCTGTGGTATTGTGGGAAGGGTGGAGGCATGTCCTGTGGTAGCCCAAACTGTCGTCTAACCATGTCTACAGGTATCATCTCATGCTGACCGGCATGCCACCCCTATATCCACCTCAATAAATGTAATCCCTCCAACTCCTCTACTATGCCTCTGTATGAAGGATAGCTAATGTATGGCCTCCACATGATATCAACCCCCGATAGACCCTCCAGCAACCACCTATAGTATATCACATCATATGTCACCCTCACCACCCTTGGCTTCCCACCAACTGGTACCCAACATCTGTATCCAAATCTAAGCAAGCCACCCCCGAACCAATCCTATCATGGTAGACCCACTAGGACACACACACAATATTTTTGTATGCCCAATAGTGTAGTAAAAAGTACATCACATCTGAATCACCGCAATCTCCCATAAGCCCATAGCTCCCTATATAACTAAACTAGGAAATTCGGTGCCCAAGCAAAACCAACCCACTTCTCTATCATATCTTGAAGAACTCCAATCAATTCTCATGGGAATCTCTCACCCTCAAAATATGGAAGACCAAAAAAACTTGCTTCCTCCATCATCAGTACAAACAACCTTTTCTCGTGTGGATAGGTTACGTATATATCTCCATAGCTTAGGCTCACAATGTGATACCTCATCTCGCCCATAACCTACCCAAAAAACCGCCACTATCAGCTCCACCAATGCCTCAGAAGAAATAGAATATATTGGCTCCCCAAAATAGGAAGCCGCAAGATCTTGTACACATCCTCCAAGGTGATGGTCATCTCGCCCATCGGTAAGTGGAAGGTATTGGTCACAGTAATCCCATCTATCGATGAGAGTGACCATCATACTATGATCTCAAACTATCCACCTATAGTGATAAACCCCAATAATTCCAACCTCGGTCATATGCTCCCACTCCTCCATGGTCACGTTGGACTACATCCATACCAATAATGGTGGTACTCTATCCCGCATCCTAAGTTGATCTCTAGCCTGCATCCACCAAACATAACCATGTCAAGACTTGACTACCTCAAATCACATATTACCCAACAAACCATACCCAACCACATCAATCGTACCTACCCCCTTTTACCTAATTCACCTACAAGCCTACTAACCCTTATCATTATTACCCATTCTCTTGGTTCACTTCACCTACTTACCTATCCCATATCACCAAAATCATATTTTTACCCTCTTCTACCTACATTCATCTTCACCTATTTTCCTTTCCTACCTATCCTTTCTTACCCCTATTTACTCTCCACCTTAACCATCATCATTTCTATTTAATCGGTGTTGGTCATCAAGACTCCGACCGATGCCGCCAAATCCGGATCGATGTTGGCAAAACCTAGACCAACATCGGTCTCTATCACGGCACCCAAAATCAAAACCCCATCCCCATTATTAAAAAGTCACCAAACCTGTAACCTTTGAACTCTACCCCACCAAAACCTACCATAGATCCACGCCCATACCTATTTAACCTACATTGGACCTTCCCACCCCTCATTTCCTTTAATTTTACCCACAAATTCAAAATTAAACTCCCACCCAAATTTTTAACCAGAAACAATTTCAACAATACCATTTTCAATCAAATGACGGGTTTGGATTGAATCCTACCTCATCTCAACACCATCTCCATGGTGACACATCAGGCTGCTGCGCCGGTGGTCCACCCACTCCCTTTCCCACCACTTCTCTAATCGAATCAAAACAATTGAATTAATCTCATGGACCTACCAATCGAATGCCAATCACCCACTACATGTCTTGCCAACTCATCTCAATGCTTCGTACTATCATTTTCCAATCTTCCCCTTCTCCTCTGTCATTTTCTAAAAATGAAAAATTCAAAATTAATCTATAAAACACATATTTTTATTTTTAGCCATAAATTGACATGATTGACATCGGTCATGTCATGCCCTAGCAATCGATGTTAGTTACCTCAGAATCGGAATTAGTCACACATCCTAACAATTTGACCCACATTTTTCCCATTTTGGCCTACACACATGATTGAGAAAATACCTTTTACCTTTACCAACACCTATTTACACCCTACGTGCAACCTACACTACTGTGTATTTCTTTAACTATGTTAAGGGACTTGTTCTTTACCTATACCTTAGCCTTACTCGTGCCCGACTCAACATAACTCGACTGAAATACATTGCCTAGTGTCAATATGAATTTTTTTATTCGCTATATCTTCGATATTGTTACCCATGTTGTTTAGCCTAATGACCTTACCTTTCCTATTGTCATGTTGTTTATCGACCAAACCTTTGGTGTACTAGATCATACCTAAACGTTCCTGCACCTAACCTAAGTTGTGTTTTTGGACCATATCATGTACCTTGGATACTGAATCACTTCAACCTCATTTGGATAACCTATCAACCTCTCGATAATATATCATCTTTTTATTTTACTTGGTCCTATGCTAATATGCACGGTATTGACCCAAACATTGTGGTCCACAATATCATCACTACACTCGAAGCCAAACTGTGAAATAGAAGCTACGGAAAATGCATTGTCACATTTCCTTCTTGTCAAAGAAGAACTCGAGTGCCTTAATTTGGTTTCCTTCATCCTACCCATTGATTATCCCCATTGGATCTCTAATGTTGTTCATGTCACAAAAGTGACAGGGGACTCCACATTTGCTTGGATTTTGTGACCTTAACTTAGCTTGCCCCTATCATTGTTAAACAACTTGAAGATGCACCTCTCTATGGAAATAAATCCACTAACTTCAATTTCCCGAATGTATCCATCGCTATCCTCTCTTTGGACGATACCATTTACTAGATGACCTTATTATTTGATGGTTCCAAATGTCAACATGGGGGTGGTGCCAGAGTTATCCTCATTCCTCTTGACGGTGAGCCTATGCCATTATCTTTCAAACTAGATTTTTATTATACTAACAATATTACCAAATATGAAGCACTCGTATTAGGCCTTCAAACCGCCATCACCTTAGATGTTAAATCAATTAATATATTTGGTGATTCCCAACTAGTTGTAAACCAAGTTAATGGTATATACTAGTGTCGTAATGAGATACTTCAAAAGTATAAGCATCATGTTGACATAATTTTGAATACCTTTGACTGTTATGAACTTCAAACCACCCCGCATTCCACTAATAAATTTTTAGACACCATGGCCTGCCTTGCTTCTCAAATTCTTGCTTCACCCTCCAACTCGAAAATCTTTGTCATAGTATAAAGGCTGCAATCACCTTCCTATCTATTTTGAGACGTCAACCTTGTCAAAACCATTGAAACCTGACCCATGTGACCTTTGGTATAAGTAGTTTGTTGACTACCTTTCCCTTTCCATTCTACCTCTAGATCTTACTCGTAATGGACAACAAGCCTTTCTAAAAAGTTTCTCTCACTATGTCATCATGGGTGGTCTTCTTTACAAACGTGGATTTGACAATATCCTCCTACGATGCCTTACAAGCTATGAAATCCCATATACCATCAAGGAAGTTCATGATGAGATTTTTGGGGTCACTTCAGTGGTTTAGCTGTTGCTAAATGCATTCTCCACCTAGGCTATTACTAGCCAACCCTAAACCATGATTGTTGTGACTATGTCAAATGTTGTGTGAAATGTCGAAACATGCTAATCTTAATCACACCGCTAGTCATGCCTTACGGGTTTCACAAGATATGTGGCCTTTCTCTCAATGGGGTTTGGATCTTATCATAGAGATCAATCCTCATTCTTACCAATGTCATCAATGGATTATTACTGCTATTGAATACTACACTAAATGGGTAGAAGCCATGCCTCTCATTTCTACAAAAGCTGAGAAAATATGTAAATTCATCAACCATCACATCATTTTTCACTTTGGTGTTCCTCACCGTCTCATCATTGATAACAAAAAAAATTCAAAAACAAAACCTTACAGAAACTTTGTGATGCCTTTAGCATTCAACTCAATTTTTCCTCACCTTATTACCCTCAAACCAATGGCCAAGTAGAATCAACCAACAAAACCTTAAAAAAAATTCTTATGAAAGTAGTTGACGATATTGGAAAGGATTGGCATACACACATTCATTTTTCCTTATGGGCTTATCGCACTAGTATTCATACCTCAACTACTACCACACCTTTCTCTTTAGTCTATGGTACAAAGGTTATTCTACCTCTTGAAGTCTAGATTTTGTCTCTTTGTATCTCACTCAAAGAGATGCTCAACGATGATGACTTTCACCAGGATTGTTTGACACAACTCAAGTTATTAGATGAATGCCATCTCAATGCTCTTGATCACCTCCAAATCTACCAAAACGTATCAAACATGCCTATAATAAATGTGTCCATGAATGAACCTTCCAGGTCGGTGACCTCGTCCTGAAGGAAAATCAACATGTAACAAAAGAGGAGAAAAGTAAATGGGGCAAATTTGATCCTAATTGGCTTGGACCTTATATCATTACTCATACCTATGGATCATGTGCTTATCATTTATCTTCACTCAAAGGTAAACCTAAACCTGAGCCCCTCAATGCCTTGCATATTTGACCATTCTATTATTGAATCAAGTCCTATATCACATTCTATCTATTTAAACACTCATCCCTTGAGCACCATTCACCTTCCATTTACCTATTTTAAGGATCAATGACTAAACAAGAATCACGTGATTAACCGTCACTTTTTAGCCTTATCTTAAATATGAGTACCATGACTCTACTCATGGCATGATTCTCATGGATACTTTTCATTTGTTCCAAGATGGAATCCCATGGTTGTTCATCACTTAAAAACCCATCTTTCATAGTTAACCTCTATGTACTATAGTTTTGTCTTCCTAACAGAGCCTATCCTTCTCTATAGTCTTGTCCATGACCTAAAAGTCCAAAAACATAATTCAAAAAGAAATATATGGGACTTTCAAATTCAAAACTCCTTGATTCAAACTTCTCACAAAAATATGACTCCCTCAAAAAGGACATCTACTTTTCTCTACCTTTCTGCTATAAATATATTGCTCCCTCGAAGGACAACTATACAAAGCTAGCCATACTGTACATAGTCTATCACAAAAAGAAGACTATTCTTACAAAAATAAAATAAAAATATTTTGAATCTTCCTGCATCGATCAGCTTCACGAAGACCTCAAGGAGATACTCTACTCATCCCACATAGACTTCTCACATCGATCATTCTATATAAACAAAATAAAAAGGAAAATTATAACTTTTCGTCATGGACTTTCCTATTTTGATCTCGGGTCTCTTGCCAAAAAGGCATGTTGTCACACAATAGGTTATGCTATACCAAATTTCTTTCACCTCAATGCCTTGCCTTTCTAACCTTCCACCTTCTCAAGGGACATGTCATAAATGTGAAATTTCATGATCATGTGACCTTATTCACCCATAAAATAGTTAATCATGCAATTCCTTTTAGGGTCTTGTGTTCATAAACCAATTTTGGTCTAATAGAATCATCGGGGTTCTTATCAATTATAGCCATTCACCTCTTTTCTTACTTCTTAATCCTCCTTTACAGGACTAGACCTTCAACACCTACATGTTAGGAATTATTTTTCCACCAAAATCACCCATATCTATTTACCATAGACCCAAACGTGCTTATTTGACCTAAAATTACCCATATCTATTCATCATAGACTCAACCATGCCTATATGAGCTTAAATAAACCATGCCTAAATTATCTAGACTCAACCATGCCTAAATGAACTAAAATCAACCATGACTAAACAACCTAAAACTGAACCATGCTTAACTCACCTAGACCCAATCATGCCTAAAATCACCCAACCCATTCTTCTACCTCATCATATTCTTCTCTAGCTTATGGGAGAACTACATCATCCTGAGGCCCCTTTTCATCGGGGCTATGTAGGAAGCACTCGAGGGCATGAGACCCTTGGAGGTCAGCTTGACCACTCTTTTCCCTAACAAAATTTCCCTCTTATCCTATTCACATTCTACCTTAGTTAGTTTCCATTTCTGAAAACTTGGAAATTACAAAATCATAAACATATACATATTTACCATTTTATAACATCACCATATCATACATCACTCATTTCACATTTCCATGATATCAAACATTTGGAAATTACACCAAAAATACATATACATCATCATTTATTTTCCATAATACTAATAACTTGAAATTAAATCAAACATAAACCATGACCAAATCATTCCTATACTTGACTCCATCATGTGTACATGAGCTAAAATCACCCATGCCTAATCGACCTAAAATCAATTATTCCTACATGATCTCAATGCAATCATGCCTAATTCACCTAGTTTCCATCAATACACAATAACAATGGAAATTAAAACAAAGTACATCATTCATCTAATAAACATCATAAACTATATAAATGGGAGAGTCTATGTATCAATACATATATACACAGATACAAATAAATACAAGTGTCTCAAAATATCTCATATACAATCTCATGTCTTCGGCATGTTGGTCGGTCTATATATCAAAAATAAAAACAATGACCATATCAAGTGACTAATTACCACCCCACTTGATATACTCAAAGCAGTTGTAGACACCAAATTTGGGTCACATTCCCCTTTACCCCACATGTATATTAATTTAATTACCTACAATTAAATTAATGCCCATTATCACAATATCCATTAATAAATACCTTAATTAAATTAATTTCCACCTCACCTAGACACCTCACCCCACCACATCACCTAGACACCTCATCATAGACCTATTCTTAGCATGTTTCCTTTTAACTAGGACTCAATCTCTACTTACCATAACTAACTGAGACTTAGTCTAACCCTAACACTAGATGTCTATTCTTCCTCTAACCACATGCACACTTAATTACGTGGAAAATACCATTTTGGATCTGCAACAATGGATGGAAATGGCCAAAAGATAGCCAAGATTTTCTATTTTGGTAACCTAGGATATCCCGCCTTAAATGACATTAGTCAACCTGAAACTAACGCTGATCACCCTAAACCATCATCGGTTACCATATATTCACTTTGGTAACCTTGTTCCAGAGGTTAGAAGAATTATTCAAGTTTTGGAGAAGAGATATCTACATGCAAGCATGCACCAGAGCACTCTTACACATCCAAACATCCTGAACCAACACCAAGACTGATATGAAGGTTAAGAATTCACGGTAACATTCCGAGAAGCACGATTGTGACACTAACCACCAATTCCATGGATCAACCATCACCTCCATCCAACCACTAGGTCTGCAAGTACAAGTAAGTGCATTTGGATCTGCATCTTTCCATACTTATTTAGATCAATTTCTTTATCTCTATTTGGGAGTCCTAGTATCCTTTACATCTCATCACCTCTCACCTTCCTGTCAATCCCTCCACCTAACCACCTACAACCTCCCACTTATTTATACATGACTCCATACATATCTGAATATTCTCGAGAACTATCATCAACCTCACCATTCTCTATACAATCATAGAGAATCATCAAAACCAAAATTTATTGAGTCTCTATCAACCTCGACCCTACCAATGTTGGTTAACCTAAACTATCATCGGTTTCCTCTCAACCGACATCGGTCACACCGGTCGACGTTGGTCTCTCGTATCGGTAAATATTCCTGTAACAACAACCTCATAACATTCACCCAAATAAACCAAATCACCCAAAACCGATCCTGACCTATCCCAGTCACCTTGGCTACCTGCCCCACCTCCAGATCTGATCATAACCTTACCTGTTAGATTAAATTTTCTTATTGTATTTGAATGAGGTACCTAAATCATATCAACTACAGTAGGATGTTATCTACTTATGTTATTTCTTGCATTAAATTATATTAAAAATGGATTATGACTATATAGGAAGTATCACACTTCTCGGATCTAGCACACACTAGGAAGTCCACTAACATATATCATTTAATATTCCTCTCTCGACGTGGTATTATTTTTCATTCTTTGGTAGTTCATCCTAGAAAAATGAAGTTCTCATAATTAACAACTGGATCAAGAAATCATAACGCATACACTTTACCTTCTACGTTCATTCATAGGTATTCCTTCTCACCCTTACCCTATCTATTTTTCTCATACATATACAACTTATCGGTGAAACACCAGTCTCACTTGTCTTCTCCTCCCTACCTATCTCGCTGCCCCAACAACATCGTACACCATCCATTGGTCTAATCTCTTCCTAGCCCTCACTCTGGGCTTGACCTTCGATAACTCATAACCTCGCCTTGTCCCTAGGTGCACGTTTTCGATTTATGATCAAAACTAATTGTGTGAGCTTCCTTTTGACTAAGAGTAACTAGTTGTAATACAAAACAAGACCACAAGATACAATTAATAGCAAAAGTAAGTGGACTACCTAACGTGAGGTAGATCCGGAAGTGTGATAAATCCTTGATGGTTTTCAATCCACTGATATATAACTCAATATGAAATAATTGAACATGTAAATAAAAGAATCTAATGCTAGTGTTTTGATTTAGGTATCTTAGACTACTATCTGTGTTAATCCAATTAAATGTTTGATAACTAAACTGGTGAAGGTTCTAGGTCAGGGTTGTAGGATGGGAAGGTGTTCTCGAGTGTCATGAGATAGGGTTTGGGTAAGATTTGGTGAATTTTGAGTTGGTTTTGGGTGATTAGTAAGCTTGTTGGTCTAAGGTAGTTTTACTAGGCATAGAGACCGATGTCGATCAAGGTATGACCGATGATGGTTTAGGATGACTGATATCGGTTACTGTGGGTAATGGAAGAATGTCAAAAGTGGGTATCTAAGCTCTCTCGTGTCTAAAAAAGAGTTGAGAAGGTTCGTGGTGAGAGGCTGCAAGTTGGGTATCGAGGTTTGGGTGAGGTTTTGAGGTTTTGGGGATGTTAGGGCGTTTAATGAAAATTGACGGGAGACACATGAATTGATGTTGTCGGTGACCGATGCTAGTAAAGAGAGGGGAGGCCGATAATGGTTAATGTGGACGAGTGTCAGTGAGGGTAAATTTGGTGGTAATTAAATAAAAGGTATATTTAGACATCTCTGTGATTGTATAGAGAATGGAGGGAGGATGGATGAGTTCATAATAATGCTAGGAAGGTTCAAGAATGCCTAAAAGTAAGTGATAGAGAGGCAGAAGGTGGTGGGTGGTGGGTTGGGTAGATTGGCAAGAAGGTGGGAATGGAGGAATCAAATTTTATTCATAAAATCCATTTTTCTTAACTTCTTTAAATTTCACAATAACTAGTGTCACCTTGTAACCATCATCGGTTCCCATATGACCTTCATTGGTTTACTTGAATGGTGTTGGTTACCATCTCTTTTTGTTATTTTAGACTAAAAAGCTTTCATCACCTTATCTGATCTATTTAAAGTCATCTGGACATCATCATATTCCCAATATTATGATATTACTGTCAAGTATAGTTTCCCCATTTCATTTTTCATCAATTTTGCTTCATTTTCTCAAACTGGTGTTTTCCCACAGTAACTGGTATCGATTACTGTAACCATCATCGGTCCCCCTCAACTATCATTTTCCATCTTAACCGACATCTGTTTCCCTATTTTAATTCTTAATTGAAACATTGACCAGATCTACCTACCGGTATCTGTTCTTTTCATTCTTGTTATTTTCTATGTCATCTACATAATACAGTTTAACCGATACATGCTAATTCACATGGTGTTGACTCGTAACCAAACCAACACCCTTATATTTCATGCTAGTCTTCAATCACTCCCACATAACCCATCCCGCCTTCCATCTTGTCGCCTATGGATCCAACTCAACCTATCACCATTTCTACCAGTGACGAGGAGTTTGCAAGACTCCTTGATTAGAATCTGTGGATTTACAATACTATCTTTCCCACTCATCTACCCAAGACTCCTCAAGATATCTAGTGTATGACATGCATATATCTATTCCTCCTACCCTCACCCCCACTTCACGTCAGCTAAAACTATCTCAACGCTACTCTCATACACATTACCCCTATGGTCTTACAGTTAGGTCCCACCTCTTCCATAACTTCTACCCCAACGATGTCTATTACACTCGTGGTGTCAACCGTTCCTTCACCAACCACCTTGAACATGGCCCCATCTTCCCTTTTTTCCACATATATACCAATTACATCACAACCACCTCTAGTGTCGAAAACCCACACCCCATTCCAAAACCTAGTTCTTTCCATCCCTCAGTCTCTACCACCCATTACCATGAGAGTTGTTACGACCACCCCACCTATTTACACACATCACTAAGCAACCCCCAATCTCGTTTATCACTTATTCGGGGTACATTCATTGTATCTATCCCCCTTCACAGTTTTCATATTTGGAACCCTCATGTACTGGGATGCCATCCACATCATACACCCATCATCAACCTCCCTTTACTACAGGAGGCACCCATTCCTCATAACCCACTAATGACCTCATTAGGATGATGATGGAAAAGATGCAGACATTAGAAGCATCAATTTCCGGCTCTCATAACTCCTTGACCTATGATGAAATCTGTAATGATCCTATTCATCCATCCATTCCTATTCACCCATACCTCGTGCATTGGGAAATTCCCAAGTTCAACTATTTCAATAGTAAAGAGGACCCATAATAGCACTTTCAGTCATTCAAACATGGGTGCTACCTAATTTCCCATGACAATGCTTTGCTCTTATGAACATTCCTCGTGTCCTAACAAGACCCACCTTAGATTGGTAAATAATTTTATCTAGAAATTCCATCTACTCCTCTAGCCAAGTGGCTCAAAGCATTCTGGACCACTTCTCGATCAATGTAGTCAAAAATTCACCATGACCAACCTATATTCAACATGATAGTATGACGATGAATCTATCACGATTTTGTTGCTCGTTGGTGAAGTCTTATCAAGCAATTGATGTTCTAGTTACCTCAAGCCGAACTTATTGAGTTATAAAATAAATCTTGTGCTAGACACATCTCACCAACTCTACAGAGAACAAACCTTCTATACCTTTGTGAAGCGTTCACCATGGCATGAAAGCTATAAATTCAAACCATTGAAGAAAATAAAATCCAATTACGAAACAAGAACACCTTGTTCAAATCAAAAATTATTCTTCATATTAAAAACCCCAAAATAATTATTCAAAATCCAAAGGATCAGTCAACGTGGTAGTTCTCAAAGCAAGTTCATCTCATCCTCGAATCAAGCCAAACCTTCTTCCAATATTTTCCTTGTCCATACCTTTTAGTTTTGGAGGAAGCAGAAGTAAACTTCAATTCTAGAGCCCTATTCTTCAATCTTGAAAAGATTCTTAAAGATGGAGCCATTACACTTCCCCATAAAACCTTATATTGGTTTCAATAATACTCATCCTATGCCTACATGGTATACTGGAACATGACTATTGTAATTATCATTACGTCAAAGGCCATAAGGATGGTAATTGCATAAATTTTAAGAGAATTTTCTAGAGATGATAGATAATGGATACCTCATCATGGATATCCCAAACGCTGGAAAATCAAAATTTTCACATAATTAAGAAGCGATTACCTAAATTTAAACCATCTTCTAATAAAAATAATGAACCTTCATCCAACAACAACGATGTTCATGAAGTCCACATAGTTTTTGATATCATACCATATTGCTCCTCAAATTCCACCTATTTCATCTATTGAGGAAATTATGGCACGATCTCCTCTACCCATAGAGGAACATACCTTTTCTAATCCTTCACCCACAAATGAGTCCCCTTCATCTCCCGCTTCTCTCACAGAGGAACCCATATTTTCGCTAATGTCATTTCACCATCTACTTTGCAACCTACCAAATAGTCAACAATATTAACTCTCCCATCCATAGGAGAATCATCATCACCTTCTCCTCTACCAAAGGAGAAGTCTACCTCACCCCACCTACCATCTCTCCTACCCATGGGATATTTTTTTATACACGCCACTACTTGTTGGGGACAATTCTCCTCGGCATCCCAAGATCATGTTGACATGATCTCAACTCTTTACCCACGAGTCGCGGCTAATTGATTCCTATCTCACAGATATATTTTACAGGATTTCATCCAAACTAACTACATCTCCTCTTACATTAGTCCCATTTTCATAGTTTTTCGATTACTTGGATTACGTTGATAATTCCATGCTCTAGGGACATCTTCGGCTCCCCTTTTTGACTCAAATGCAAATGTTGCTAGAGGATACCTCCACGATCTATCTAAAGGTATTTTCAGCAACCAGATCAACCCTAACCATGCCTATCAAAATGTATTCTTCTTCATCACCTCTACCTACATCGAACCTTTACCCATGAATAAAACCCATTCCAATGCCTAAGAACTTACCCACACCTATATCTTTGTCTATATCTAAATTGGTCATTACCTGGTGTCATGTTGATATCAAACCTTACCCATCCACCGTCAAATTGGACTTAGCCACATCTTCCAAAACCACACCAAAATTATTCCTCCACCTAAAAGGAAGCCCCAACCTTCTAGACTACACACACCAATCTCACCTACCAAAATTTTTTTCACCTTCACCCCTTCCGTCCATCCTAGGGCTCTATCTATTAACTCGCCAAACAGTCTCCTACCCAAGGCTCAAAAATCTAAGCAACTTCCCGCTTAATCATTATCCTTCATTACACCTCATTTACCCGCACAAAAACACCCTCATCCTCACCCATACATTTCTTACCACCTATAACTCCACCAGCTACTATAACCCCAATTTTTCCTATACTACTTTAACCCATACCATCCACCCAACCTCTACCAACCACTTCCACTACGAATCTATTGTCCTCATGGATAACCCATCCTCTTCCACCACCTACTTTCCCTTCGCGTCATGTAATCCCGTGTCACCTTTACCCTAGAATGGAAACCCAACAAAAAGAACCCACTACCCTCCAATAAGGTAGTTAAACCAACAAAACCTTCCATTGCTAGCTCTTCTACCACAAATTTACCTAAGCGAGATGCCATAAAATCCTAAGACAAGATAACCTACCAAGCCAATGGTCTAACCCATGCCCTCTCCTATAATGCCTCTTCCCTCATAATCATCCACACCTTTACCCAAACCCACACTCACTTCCCATTGTGATCCATTGGCAGGGTCATACGCCAACATTCTAACCAACCTCTTAGATACTTCCGTCATCACATTACCACTTCAACCTTATGACCCTCTCAAACCCAAACCAAAAGGGTTTGATGAAACCAATATTTGTGCCTATCATCGTGTGCCAGGACATGATGTAGAAAATTGTAAGGCTCTAAAAACCATTCTTCTCCAACATTGTCCTCTGAATTTTTTTTGATGACGATGACCTTCTTAATGAGAACCATGTTCTACCTTCACCTATCAATGTAGATCATCATCCCTCACTTCTTCAATGACCTACAACTCCACCCCCACAACCTATATTTCCACCTCCAAAATTTGATATCAACATGGTCCATATCGAGAGAGTTGGCCAAACCAACACCCAAATGTCGGTGTGCCCTACTCATTTCATAAGGCTCTTCCCCCTTAGGTTTTTTTCCTCATGCTATTACACTATTCATGCCACATCTTTTCCATATACCACCGCCCTCGTATTAACATGGTCCATGTTTGACCCACACCGAGAAGGACAAAGAAAATAAAAAGCAACTAGCCCATCAACCAACCTTGTTCCCAATATACCATTTGCACCCACACCAAAAATCACCATTCGAGAACCCATATACCCTATCTTTGATGGGGTCACCCATCATACAATGATAAAACAATTACATCAATCCCCTCTAAAGATGTCTTTGTATGATCTTGTCCAAACTTTTGAATCTCATAGATAAGCCCTTATGGAGGTTTTGCAATCCATCAAAGTTTTACCCAATGACCCCACACTAGTGGCCTCCATTATCACCCCTCACCATGTGGCCTCGCTTACAAAATCATCTCCTTCTTCTACCCCATGCCCACTCATCAAGTCGCCACCCTCAGTTTCTCTGATGAGGAGATTATACCTCTCCAGTTAGATGACCTTGATCCCACCCTTTTCATTTCCATCTATATCAATAACATATGCGTACGATGCATCATGATTGATGGCCATGCTAGTCATCTCCTCCCACGCATACAATCAAATGTGCATCCCTTCAAATTATATGCATAATAACCTAGTTATGTTGTGCTCCTTCAATGACACCATCACCTCCACCCTTGGCACCATTATTATCCATGTTCGTGTGGGCCCTCACACTATCCCGAAACTATTCTATGTCTTAGAGGGGGAGTTCCAGTATAACTTATTTCTCGGCCGACCTTGGATTCACATCATGGGTTGTGTTCCTTCAACTTTACACCGCTATGTAAAATTTGAACATGAAGGGCATAACTATACTATCCTAGCTGACCTGTCACCCTTCAAAACCTATAACATGTTATACCGACCTAACGATGTCCATGCACTAGTTAAGGCATCTCGCCACTACCCCCACTTCTCCTCCACCCATGGACCCATCCACCAAATCTACCGCCACCTCTCCCACACATAACTCTTTTATTCCTACTACTTCCGTAACCTCTGCAATCGGATCATCTACTTCCCAATCAACTCGATACCCCTCCTACCTAATCACCCAATAATTCATATATCCCCTACTACCAAAGCATATCTACTACCGATCCCTTATAAGGTTATTTCCAATGCCTCACTCTAGGGGAATACCACCTCTACAATATCAACACATTCCTCACTCGTAAGAGTATGGAAACCTACGCCAACACCCTCGTTATGAATATTGCATAGAGAGGTTTTCTCTTATGGTCCTCCCCCTTCGCACTAACTTAACATATGGGGGCTTGATACTACCACCTATTCACCCGAACCTCCATCCCAAACATGACCATTTTCATCTCGACATCTAATCCCTCACTAACCGCCACTTTGGTCACACTTTCCTTCACCGTTGTGCATGGAAATGCTTTGGCTTCAGTTTTTATGAACAAGGCCATCATACCATCATTCCATGTACCACCCATAAACATAAAGATCGCAGTGGCATTGGATTTTCCATACCATATTCCAAGAAGCACCACATCAACCTCATTGAGGAAGAAAAACCTTCTCCATCCCATTCACCAACATCACCACCTTCACCCACGAAGTCCATAGATCCCAAATTTATTCCTATTAAATTTTTTTTGTGAACACAATTTCCCTAGAACTCTCGACTTATCAATGTGATGGCAAGGCTCCCTCTTCTCTTCCCTTCCTGTATCCTAACATGATCGATGATGATACACCTTCTATTAACATTGTTTAATGTCAAGATGATGAGTCTATACTCACCTACCTTGGTGCGAAAGAATATTATATTCATCGGTCGTTACCTTCTGAGACACAAACCATGTTGAATGAATCAACTATTGAAATCAACATTAACACTCAGGATGACCTGCACATTCTAAAGATAGGCCAATATTTAGATGTTGTTGAACAGGAAGCTTTTAATTCTTTCCTCTGTGACCATAGTAACACTTTTACTTGGTCCTATGCTGATATGCCTGGTATTGACCCAAACATTATGGTCCATAATATCATAACCATTCCTGATGCTAAACCCATAAAACATAAGATGCGGAAAATGCATCCTTGCATTTCCCTTCTTTTTAAATAAGAACTTCAGTGCCTTCTCTTAGTTTCCTTCATCCTACCCATTGAATTTATAACACCAATCCTATCATAAAAGTAATAGGGTGACTCCAAATTTTCATGGAATATTATGACCTCAACTTATCTTTCCCTAAAGATGACTTCCTCTACCAGGAATTGACCAACTAGTTGATCTCACCGCCCGCCATGAGATGCTATCACTCATGGATGGTTTCTCGGTTATAATCAAATATTACTCTAGAAGATCAATAAAAATACCCTCATCACCCCTTGGGGGACCTTATGCTATTGAGTCATGCCTTTTGGCCTTAAAAATGTTGTACCGCATATTAGCGAGCCATGAATTATATCTTCCATGACATAATGCATCACATATTGAAAGATTACATAGATGACCTTCTTTCCAAATAAAAACATCAAAGGCCGAACACCTAATAGTCCTTAAGGTCATCTTTAATCGCCTCATCAAGAATTATGTTTTCCTTTAACCTAAGAAGTGTGTCTTCGCAGTGATTTCAGAAAACTCGGTTTCATCAATTTTTGCATGACATATAAGTCGATCCTCCTAAGGTAAATGCTATTCTCAAAATGCCTCTGCCTACTAATATATGTCAAATTCAAAATTTTCAAGGTAATTTGTAATCTATTTGTTAGTTTATTTCACAACTTTCTCGATGTCAACCATTTCATCATCTCCTCAAAAAGGACATCTCCTTCAAATGGGATGATGACTGCCACAAAGCCTTTGACACCTTAAAAATACCTTCTTCAACCACCGGTGCTCATTCCCCCTAAAGATGACCAACCCTTTTACCTATACATTTCTGCCACTGATCATTCCTTAGGATCCATGCTCTCTCATCGCGACAAACAACACAAGGAGAAAGCAGTCTATTACATAAGCTGTACCATTTTGGACTATGAAACTAGGTACACCCATGCAAAAAAACTTTGCTTAGCCTTAGTTTTTGTCGCCACTAAAATTCGTCATTACCTACTCAACCAAAAAACCTTTGTCATCACTAACACTAATCCCCTACATTACATGTACACAAAACCCTACAAACATCAACGTGCTACACATTGGCTCATGCTTGTAGACCTTGACCTTGATTTCATCCATAAAAAGTTTGTCAAAGGCCAAGACCATCTCTAACTAACTTGTAGATGCACCTCTCTCTGGAGATCAACCTTCTAACTTTGATTTTATGGATGAATCCATTGCATTTTACCCTCTCTTTGGATGATACCAATTACCGATGACCTTATTCTTTGATGGTTCCAAATGTCAACTGAGGGAGGCGTGCAGGTGTTATCCTTATTCCTCTCGATGGTGAACATATGTATTTGTCTTTCAAACTAGATTTTGATTGTACTAACAACATCACCGAATATGAAGCACTCGTATTAGGACTTCAAACTGCCATCTCCCTAGATGTTAAACCAATTAATATCTTTGGTTATTCCCAATTGGTTGTAAACTAAGTCAATGGTATATACCAGTGTCATAACAAAATAATCCAAAAGTACAAATGTCATGTTGACATAATTTTGACTACCTTTGACCGTTACAAACTTAAAACCACCCCATGTTCTACTAATAAATTTGTGGATAGCATGGCCTTCCTAGATTCTCATATTCCCACTTCGTATTCTAACTCCAAAATATTTGTCACAATACAAAGGTTACAATCACCCTATTATTTATCTTGAGATGTCAACTCCATTAGAACTATCGCACCTGACCCACGTGACCTTTGGTATAAGTAGTTTGCAGACTACCTTTCCCTTTCCATTATACCTCCCGATCTCACTTGTAATGGAAAACACACCTTTCTTAAAGGTGTCTCTCATTATTTCATCATGGGTGGTATTATTTATAAATGTGGCTTTGACGATATTCTCGCATAATGCAATGCCTTACAAGTTCTGAAATTCCCTACACCATCAAGGAAGTTCATGATGGAATTTGTGGAGGTCACTTCAGTGGTTTAGTTATCACTAAATGCATTCTCCGCCTAGGCTATTATTTTGCACAAACCCTAAATCTGTGATTGTTGTGACTACGTCAAATGTTGTGTGAAATTTCAACAACATTGTAATCTTCATCACACACCTAGCCATGCATTACAGGTCGCACAAGACCTTTGGCCTTTCTCTCAATGGGGTTTAGATCTTGTTGGAGAAATCAATCCCCATTCTTCACAGTGCCATCAATGGATTATTACCGCTACTGAATACTACACTAAATGGGTAGAATCCATTACTATAGTGCCTACTTCCCTTTGACACCTTTTGATACTTATGCTAATATTGTTGATTACATTATATACATTATTACGTTTTGATTTAGTATGATGTTAGACATTGATCACATGATTATTGTTGATTTTGATGCATGATGATTATTAGAGACACCTTATATGTGGATGATGATATATTATTGACATGGATGTTTTATGGATGTTGTTCAGCTATGTGATTTTGGATATTATGAGTAGATCTAGAAAATGAATATTTTATGATGCTCATATAGTTGTGGATTAAAAATGCAAATGATGTAGTTGTTGCTTCGATGTTTTTGTGATTCATTTATATCACGTTGGATGTTCGATATGGCCACAAGGCCGAAGGAGGTATTTGCATTTTGTAGGTTTAAAATTTCACAACAAACATAGGGGGTGAGAGACCAACCACAATGGAATTCTAGGTGAATTTGACATGGTCACCATGACAACTTTTTTTTGTGTTGTGTGTTGTTTGGTTAGAGATTCCCATGGGGGATCATCTTTACATGTGACCATGGGTTTGTGTATTTTAGTAATGTGGTTAAATGTTTATTTATTGTTGTATGTATTTTATTAGTAATGTGTTCCCTTCTTTTAATTAATTAAAGTTGTGATAGATTAATGTGGGAAATCATATGATTAAAATGTATATAAATCAAATTGGGATATGGGAAAATAATAATGGGAGTTGTTGGCTCTTTGAATTAATTTTGTAAGGGATGTGTAAGTTGTGTAAGAGCTTGTGTAAGTTATTTTTGGAGTATGAAATACTCCACCTCCATGAAAAATTCGAATTTGTCCTTGGGAGCTGTTTTTGGAGGCTTGTGGGACAAGTAAAACTTGTCCCATACCTCTAAATTTAATTTTCCAACCATACCTATGGTTGGAAGGCTGATTTTAGACTTTTATAATGAATTTTATTCATCATGTTTCTTGTTTTGGAATGCACTCTCTTACCTTTCATTTAATTTGTTGTCCCTTGAGGTGTGGGCTCTTTGGAGTGTGCAAGTAACTTGTCATTTTTCACCCACCTATTTATTGTCCTTGGGAGAATGAAATATTGTCTTTTTGTTTGATTTTGAGGATGTTTGATGTGGAATCCCACATGGATCCACATGATCCTCTTCTTTCACAATTCTATTTAATTCAAACTCTCTTCTTGTTTTGGGGTTGATGAATCATTTTACAACTTCTTGGGGGCACATTTTCTTGTGGGAGATCTTATTTTTGGAGGAATTTTTGGAGAAAGCTTTGCATGCTTGGGAGTTGTTGTTTTGGACTGTGTTTTCTTGAGATTTGAAGCTTGTTGTTGGGAGCAAAATTCACCATAGAGAGGTAGGAATTTAAATCTCATTCTTTTGCTTTCTTTTCCTTGTGTTTTGTGAATGGTGCATGCTTTGTTTCATTTGTTGGATGGTTGGGTAGACTGCCTTAGGGAAGGTGTAGGAGAAGGCTATGGGGAATCCATGTGGGGGCATAAGGAATGCCATTGGCATCAGAGTTTTTGGAGGGATTTTGGGTTTGGGATCCACCATAGAAAAGAAATAGCTTGCATTTCTTACTTTGGGGTGGGCATAAGGAAATATGTGGGGGCATAAGGAGAAACTTGTGGGGGGCATAAGGATGTGTGTGGGATGAATTATTTTGGTGGGTTGTTCTGGTGGATGCCCAATTCCCAATTAGGAGGCATAAATAGCTTCCCCCATGGACCTTTATCCTTTGTCTTGATTGATCAAGCCTAAGTTTTGATTGATATGTTTCAATTGTAGTTATAAACTATTGTTTTGTATTGACTATGTTTATATTGAAATGTGTATGTGAAAGAATGTTATGTGTTGTGGAAGCTAGTTGTTGTCATGGTTGAATTGCAAATTTTATTGTATTTTGGTTGGGGCTCGGGGCCAATGATGAAGGAAGGATTCTCCTTTCATTGGATGTATTGGTTGGGTGGAGAGTGTTGCCTTTCCCCCTCTTTTTTTTTGATCAACTGGAGAAAAGAGAAAATGTGCATGTTGTTGTCCTAGAGAAAAAGAAAAGTGCAGTTTGACAGTCCCTTGTGGAAACACATTCATTTTAATCCTTTCCCACTTGTTGTGGATGAAATTGTATCATGTATTTGTGAAGGAAAGATGTGTGTAATTTGATTATGAAGTTATATACATTTGAATTGAGAAAGACATTTGCATTCTCGCTCTCGCATACATTGGAAAGAGATAAATTGAATGTTGTTATTGTTTTTCAATGTTGAAATATGTAAAGTATATGATTGGAATTAATAAAGAATTGAAATACCTTCTCTTATATGTATTGTTGAATTAAATGCAATGTTTCATTGTATGGAAAAAGAGATAGTTAGATCTCTATTTGGAAGGAAGAAATGCACGTGGAAACAATGTTGTATTTTGTATTTTTAGAGTTGTGTAAAAATGAAAGTTAGTAATTGTTTTTGATTTAGAATGGTTTGTTGTAAACAACTGAATGCATTAGATTATTTTAGAAATGAAATTCCAAACTTGAATGATAAAATTTGTTATACAAATTTAAAAGAAATTGATCTCTTGTAAATATTCAAAATTGACAATCAAACTTAATAAAAATGCACAGTTCAGACCTGCACATTTAAATCAATTTGGAAACCTTAAAATTTAACATGATACATTAGCATGGAACTCATATTGACAAAGAAAACTTAAGGAAACAATTTAACCATTGCAAATTTGAACACAATCCCTTCCTCAGCCATTTTCTGTCATTTGTTGGAAAAAATTCAAATTTAAATCAATTGAACAAATTTAACTTCCTAAACCTTTCAAAATCCTTCCTAGATCAATCCTCCATGTCTGTTTGGCATGTTGAGTGAAGGAGGTGATCCAATTTAATCAAATTTGAAGGTTGGAAATTACAAGTTGGCTTATTAAAAGTGTGCAGATCCTTTTGCAAAATTGAACCCTTAAACGCATGATTGTAAATTTTATGTTTCATGTGCAAAGAGGGCATCGGGAGCTTTCCAAAAGTCCTCATTTCCCAAAACAAGCTTTCTAGCTCAAGTTATGGCACTTTGAAGTTTTTGAGCCTTGGCATGAAAATTTGGGAAAAGTTTCCTGGTGGGCCTCGCAACCCAAAAATTCCCGTCGAACTACCTTGGATTTTTTTTTGAAAACTTTTGGCTCGGAAAAAATTCATTTTTTCCTCCGCTAGCCCACAACCAATTAGAGGATGCCACATGTCCTCATGGGGCAGTGGCGGAGGTGTGGCATTTTCTTTTTCCCTTAGCCTTTTTAAAAATTTTGGATAAATTTTCCTTTTAGCTCCCGCCTGCCCGTGGCCAATCACAGGATGCCACGTGGTAGCTTTGGGTGCTAGCGGGGCGGACCCTTTTGTTTTATTTCTTGGTTTTCACCTTTGAAATTTTTTGAGGAAATTCCCGCAGCCCTACATCCCCACCCTCACCTTGGGAAACTCTTCCGCAGTGTGCCAACCCGCGCGCGCCTTCCACCTTCCTTTCCCTTTTGGCGAAGTTTGTCAAATCGCCCCGTCGCTCGCCCTTTCTCACCCTCTCTCGCTTTGAACCAAACCTTGATGTGTGTCCACCGGGGCCCACTGAGGCATGGGAGAAATTTTTCATTTATGCCCGCATGTAGAGAAATTTTTTTTAAAGCCACCCCGCGAACCGCCAACCCACCAAAGGGGTTTTCCTCTCCTCTTGACACATGTCCTCTTGGGGAAAATTTGACTCCAAAACTCGCTGACCATAACTAGAGTCCTACTAGGAGTTAGGAGGACTTCTTTATATTAACTTGAAAGGTGAGAAAATTTCCTATCTAACGGGAATTATTTAGGGAAATTTTGGAAGCATTAGGTATGAGAAAAATCAAGTTGAAGATCTTATCATGCTAGAGAGTGGGTATGGGGGTAAATTACTCCCGAACCTAACTGAAACTTCTAACCCTAAAATTTGAACCATGTGACTGATAATTGTTAATAAATGAAAAGTATGATATAGTAATTTTAGAATTGTTCCAGAACCTAATAGGGTCAACTGTTGTCTTGCAACTTGGTTGTGGACACTTCTAATCAAAAAAATTATTCCATAATTTTCTAACTAACCCTAGGTTGTTTCTTGGGTCTCAAGTGGGTTGTTTTAAATGGGAATCACATTTGGTATCAGAGCAGTGGTTCAAAAGCTTGGACCATTGGGCACACTAGAAAACTTGAGACATAAACTTTAACCTAGCACACTTTTAAATCTAGAAAACAACTCAGTTATAATTTGTATATTTTAGCAAACATGGAAGATGTGTAAAACTTAGCAAAATGAACTAACTCTCACTTTGGTCTATGCAGGGGGCGCATATGGAGTGAGAAAACTTTCATAGAGACTCAAACTTACCACCACCACCACCGGATTAGGGTGTAGCAGCTTATCCTACCTTAGATTCTATAGACCCTTCAAGATGTTAATGCTTGCTCTACGTGGAGGATTAGGAGGAGGACATGTAGCTAGTCATGACAGAGCCCCTTCTATCAAGGGTCAGGTATCTCCTCAACTCAGCGAGGAGCATAGAGGAGAGAACTCCCATGCAGAGTCATCCAAAGTAGAGTCACCACCTAGGAGATAGGGTGACAGAGTTCCAGAGCATAGAGAGTGGTCTCAAAGCCCTAGGCTTAGGGATGAGCATGTAGAGAGACCGAGAGGCTGACAGACCACAAAAGTGGATCACATTAGGGAGATCTTGAAGCTTCAGCCCTCACATTACTTAGGTGACATGGGTGGATTTCAGGCAGAGGCTTGGCTAGTGAGCTTGAGTGGTTGCTTCAAGCTTTACCCTTGTTCTAGCAACACAAAAGCTCATGTTATGATCCATCTACTGAGAGATGGAGCAGGAGTATGGTGGACAGAGGAGCAGAAGCTCCATGTAGATTCAGCAGTGACCTGGGATATTTTTGAGGAGAGATTCAGGAGAAGGTATTTGTCATGGAGGTTCATACAATAGAGGATCAATGAGTTCCACCACCTCTGACATGGTTCTCTTTCAGTACCAGACTATGAGAGTAGATTTCTAGATCTACTCCAAAGATGTATAGTATATGCAGGATGAGAAGGTGTGGATTCACAAGTTCATCTCGAGGCCCGAATTTAGATATTGGAGTTGTAATGCAGATCCACTTTCCACAAACATTAGCCGAGGCTATCGAGAAGGCCTATATTCAGAGGAGACTCGGGGTAAGACCCACTGTGCAAAGTTAGAGATCGAGTCCGGACCCGCATACATGCCAGATGCGGGATGGTAGATCGAGGGGGCCGCACCTTCCTCGGGGTGGCTAGGGTACAACATAGTCATCCTTTAGGCTGCAGCAGCAATAGTAGTCTCGCCCACCTCATGACCTCTTCGAGAGCTAATGCATAGAGAGGTCAGAGTATGGGGCCTCCTCCTAGGGGTCCCATTAGGAAACAGGGTGGACCTAGAGTTCGGTTAGTGGGAGCTTGCCAACAAAGGCCTCAAGACCGCAGCTAGATCATAATAGACTTCTAGGGCACATACTATATGTGCTACTCATTGGGGAGGATGTTTTTGTTGTGGAGTTACTAGACACTTTTGGAGAGATTACCCACATAACCCTAACAATAAGGGTAAGACGTAGATTTCGAAAGCTGATTGTTGGTGATATGGGGCGTAGCCATAGGATTTATACAGAGTTAAGAACTGCTAGGAAGAGCACCAAAGCACATTCATTAAGACCACAGGTAGCATTGGTGGTATTCCTACCTCTGTATTGTTTGATTCGGTTCTTCGATTCTTTCATTGCACCATTTTTAGTACATGCTGATGTAGGCTAGTGGTAGTTAGGGGAGGGGCTTAGTTGGAATGTCAAGATGGCTTCGGAGTCAAGATCTCTATAGACTCCTTAGTTAAGGAGTGTGTAGTGGATTTGGTTTGACTAATACCCCGAAGTGTTCATGAGTTTGATGAATGGGGTATTTAGGACCTTCTTAGATCACTTCATGCTCATCTTCCTAGATGAAATTTTGATATACTCACGTACACATGAGGAGCACGAGGGGCACCTTCACTAGGTTCTTCAGTGTCTTTGTGAGAAGCAATTGTACAGAAATTAGAGAAGTGTGCTTTCTTTTAGACAGAGGTGCAAAAGTATTTGGGTCATATCATTTTCGGGAAGGTATCGTGATCGATCCTTCTAATATTAGATCCATTATGGATTAGATAGCACCCAATACACCGAACGAGGTTCATAGTTTCATGGGGTTAGAAGGTTACTACCAGATATTTTTTAAGGACTTCTCTCGGATGTGCATTCTAACACTTCCCTTTAGAGGAAAGGGAAGAAGTTTGTTTGGTCGACAGATGCGAGTAGGCCTTCAAGACACTAAAGGATTACCTCACTAAAACACCTATTCTTATAGTGATGGATCCATAGGGTGAGTTATTTGTTTACACAGTGCTTCTTTAGTAGGAATTGGAGGTGTGTTGATGTAGGATGACAAAGTAGTAGCTTTTGAGTCTCATAAACTAGAAGATCACGAGCTTAATTATTCCACCCATGATCTTGAGATTATGGCAGTTGTGCATGCTTTGGTTAGATGGAGACACTTTCTTCTTGGATGGAGATTCACACTCATGACAGTCACTTGAGTCTTCGCCACCTCTTCACACAGCCCAATCTCAACGCTCGTCAGCGGCGTTGGATGGAGTTACTTTGTGAGTATGACATGGAGATAGAACATGTGAAGGGGAAAGAGAATGTGGTAGTAGATGCTCTCAGCAGATAGAGACATGTGGCTATGGCCACCTTAGTGAGCATAGATTTACAGAGTAGGATCCTTCTGGCAGCCTTCCTCTTGGATGTGCCTTCTACATTCTAGTACGAGAGAGATCGATTCACAGAGACCCCTTGAGGGGAATTTTGATGGTTTTCCTTAGAGGAAGATGTCCTTCTCAGGCATAGAGGCTGGATATATGTTCCCAGAGATGGAGGCTTGAGGTAGGACATCTTGGTGGAGGCACATCATGCACCCTATTTAGCCCATCCCGAGGTGAAGAAGATGCACGCCACCTTGAGACAATTGTATCATTGGAGAGGACTTTGTAGAGACATGGCCCAGTTTGTGTCACGGTGTTTAGAGTGCCAAAGGGTTAAGGCTGAGCATCAGCATCCAATTGGCCTTATTTATCCTCATGTTATACCGGAATGGAAGTGGGACACCATTTCCATGGATTTCATTGTTGGGATACCGATGTCGAGATATCACCACGACGCCATCATGGTCACGGTTGATAAATTGACAAAAGTGGTTCACTTTTCTTTGGTGAAGACCACTTATATAGCTAGAGTAGTAACACGAGTATATTTGGATGAGATTTTTAGTGATTACACGGGATTCCCGCAGAAGATCATTTGTGACCATGATCCCTTGTGCACTTCACATTTCTAGACTACCATGCAAGTATATCCTCCTGGATGAGAATCAACTTCAGCACAACATATCACCCTGAGACAGATGGACAGACTGAGTAGGTGAATCATATTTTAGAGGATATGCTCAAGATGTATGTGATGGATTAGCAGACTAAGTGGGACGAGTACCTATACTTAGTGGATTTTTCCTACAATAATAGTTTTCAGAGTTCTATAGGCATGGCTTCTTTTGGGCCTGTATGGTAGAGAGTGTAGGATACCTCTTAGTTGGGACGGAGTTAGAGGACAGAGTATCTCTTGGACCAACTCTTCTACAGGACATGGAGCAACAGGTAGTGTTGATTAGGCAGAGATTGCAGGAGGCACATGACAGGTAGAAGAAGTATGTGGATCAGCATAGGATTGACCATAGTTTTGATGTGGGCATGAAGGTGTTCCTTCATGTCAGGCCACACAAGAGCCCTATCCATTATGGAAAAGGTTCTAAGTTAGCTCCTAGATTCATTGGTCCTTTTGAGATCTTGGAGTGTATCTCGCCTTTGGCCTACCTAATCTAGCGTTGCCACCTATCTTGTCTCGCATACATGATGTTTTTCATGTTTCGATTCTCAAGAGATGTATTGCAGAGATCCATCTCATGTGTTAGATGGACATCATTACAAGGGAAAGATCAGGGGCATGTGATGGTGGATCCCATTTTAATCTTAGATCATAGGACCCTGGGCCTTCAAGGTAGAGAGGTTGATCAGGTTCGGGTGTAGTGGGACATATATGACGAGACTGCAGTTACATGGGAGGATTCTACTTCATTACGAGTTCAGTTTCCACATTTTTCTAGTGACTTCTAGGAGGAAGTTGAGTCTAAGGGGAGGGGGATGTAGTGCCCACTTCCCTTTGACACCTTTTGATGCTTATGCTGATACTATTGATTACATTATAGACATTATTATGTTTTGATTTAGTATGATGTTAGACATTGATCATGGATTATTGTTGATCTTGATTTGATTTTGATGCATGATGATTATTAGAGACACCTTATATGTGGATGATGATATATTATTGACATGGATGTTTTATGGATGTTGTTCGGACATGTGATTTTGGATATTATGAGTAGATCTAGAAAATGAATATTTTATGATGTTGATATAGTTGTGGATTAAAAATGCAAATGATGTAGTTGTTGCTTCGATGTTGTTGTGATTCATTTATATAGTTGGTTTTGTGATTTCATTTATATCATATTGGATGTTCTGATATGGCCACAAGGCCGAAGGAGGTATTTGTGTTTTACAGGTTTAAAATATCACAACAAACATCAGGGATCGGAGACCAACCACAATGGAATTCTAGGTGAATTCGACATGGTCACCATGGCAACTTGTTTTATTGTGTTGTGTGTTGTTTGGTTAGAGATTCCCATGGGGGGATCATCTTTACATGTGACCATGGGTTTGTGTATTTTAGTAATGTGGTTAAATTTTTATTTATTGTTGTATGTATTTTATTAGTAATGTGTTCCCTTCTTTTAATTAATTAAAGTTGTGATAGATTAATGTGGGAAATCATATGATTAAAATTTAAATAAATTAAATTGGGATATGGGAAAATAATAATGGGAGTTGTTGGCTCTTTGAATTAATTTTGTAAGGGATGTGTAAGTTGTGTAAGAGCTTGTGTAAGTCAGTTTTGGAGTATGAAATACTCCACCTCCATGACAAATTCGAATTTTTCCTTGGGAGCTGTTTTGGAGGCTTGTGGGACAAGTAAAACTTGTCCCATACCTCTAAATTTAATTTTCCAACCATACCTATGGTTGTAAGGCTGATTTTATAATTTTATAATGAATTTCAGTAATCATGTTGCTTGTTTTGAAATGCTATCTCTTAAATTTCATTTAATTTGTTGTCCCTTGAGGTGTGGGCTCTTTGGAGTGTGCAAGTAACTTGTCATTTTTCACCCACCTCTTTATTGTGCTTGGGAGAATGAAATCTTGTATTTTGTGTTTGAATTTGAGGATGTTTGATGTGGCATCCTACATGGATCCACATCATCCTCTTCTTTCCCTCTTCTATTTAATTCAAACTCTCTTCTTGTTTTGGGGTTGTTGAATCATTTTGCAACTTCTTGGGGGCACATTTTCTTGTGGGAGCTCTTGTTTTTGGAGGAAGTTTTGGAGAAAGCTTTGCATGCTTGGGAGTTGCTGTTTTGGACTATGTTTTCTTGGCATTTGAAGCTTGTTGTTGGGAGAAAAAGTCACCATGGAGAGGTAGGAATTTAACTCTCATTCTTTTTCTATCATTTCCTTGTTGTGTTTTGTGAATGGTGCATGCTTTGTTTCATTTGTTGGCTGGTTGGGTAGACTGCCTTAGGGAAGGTGTAGGAGAAGGCTATGGAGAATCCATGTGGGGGGGCATAAGGAATGAAATTAGAATCAGAGTTTTGTGGAGGGATTTTGGGTTTGGGATCCACCATGGAAAATAAATAGCTTGCATTTCTTACTTTGGGGTGGGCATAAGGAGAAACTTGTGGGGGGGGCATAAGGATGTGTGTGGGATGAATTATTTTGGTGGGTTGTTCTGGTGGATGCCCAATTCTCAATTGGGAGGCATAAGTAGCTTCCCCCATAGACCTTTCTCCTTTGGCTTGCTTGATCAAGCCTGAGTTTTGATTGATATGTTTCAATTATAGTTGTAAATTGTTCCTTTGTATTGATTATGTTTATATTGAAATGTGTATGTAAAAGAATGTTGTGTGTTGTGGAAGCCATTCCATGGGTTGAATTGCACCTTTTATTGTATTTTGGTTGGGGCTTGGGGGCCAATTATTAAGGAAGGATTCTCCTTTAATTGGATGTCTTGGTTGGGTGGAGAGAATCACCTTTCCCCCTCTTTTGTTGTGATCAATTGGAGAAAAGAGAAAATGTGCATGTTACCGTGTCACGGAGCAAAAGAAAAGTGTAGTTTGACAGGTCCCTTGTGAAAACACATTCATTTGTAATCCTTTCCCACTTGTTTTGGATGAAATTGTATCATGTATTTGTGAAGGAAAGATGTGTGTAATTTTATTATGAAGTTATATAGATTTGAATTGAGAAAGACATTTGCATTCTACTCTGTACATTGGAAAGAGATAAATTGAATGTTGTTATTGTTTTCCAACGTTGAAATATGTAAAGTATATGATTGGAATTAATAAAGAATTGAAAGACCTTCTCTTATATGCATTGTTGAATTAAATGCAATGTTTTATTGTATGGCAAAAGAGATAGTTAGATCTCTGTTTGGAAGGAAGAAATGCACGTGGAAACAATGTTGTATTTTGTATTTTTGGAGTTGTGTAAAAATGAAAGTTAGTAATTGTTTTGATTCAGAATGGTTTGTTGTAAACAAATGAATGCATTAGATTAGTTTAGAAATGAAATTCCAAACTTGAATGATAAAAATTGTTATACAAATTTAAAAGAAATTGATCTCTTGTAAATATTCAAAATTGACAATCAAACTTAATAAAAATGCACAGTTCGGACCTGCACATTTAAATCAATTTGGAAACCTTAAAATTTAACATGATACATTAGCATGGAACTCAAATTGACAAAGAAAACTTAAGGAAACAATTCAACCATTACAAACTTGAACACAATCCCTACCTCAGCCGTTTTCTGTCATTTGTTGGAAAAAAATCAAATTTAAATCAATTGAACAAATTTAACTTCCTAAACCTTTCAAAACCATTCCTAGATCAATCCTCCATGTCTGTTTGGCATGTTGAGTGAAGGAGGTGATCCAATTTAATCAAATTGGAAGGTTGGAAATTACTAATTGGCTTATTAAAAGTGTGCAGATCCTTTTTACAAAATTGAACCCTTAAACTTTATCAAAATGTAAATTTTATGTTTTCTGTGCAAAGAGGGCATTGAGATATTTCCAAAAAGTCCTCATTTGCCCAAAATTGATCTTTCTATCTCAAGTTATGGCACTTTGAAGTTTTTGAGCCTTGGTAGAAAATTTGGGAAAATTTTCCCTGGCGGGCCCGTAACCCAAAAATTCCCTGTCGAATTGCCTTGGAATTTTTTTTTTTGAAAAATTGTCTCGGGAAAATTTCAAATTTTCCTCTCACGCCCATAGCCAATCGAGCTACCACATGTCCTCAAGGGACTGCAGCGAGGCGTGGCATTTTTTTTCCTTATCCTTTTTGAAAATTTTGGAAAAAATTTCCTTTTAGCCCCACTGCCCGTACAATCACAAAGTCGCCACGTGGTAGTTTTGGGTGCTAGTGCCGAGGGGAACCCTTTGTTTTTTTTTCTTGGTTTTCACCTTTGGAAATTTTTGAGGAAATTCCCCCCTGGACCTGCGTCCCCACCCTCACCTTGGGAAACTCTTCCACGGGTGCGTGGACCCACACGCGCCTTCAACCTTCCTTTTCCTTTTTAGTGAATTTTCCAAATTGCCCCACCTCTGCCCTTCCCTCACCCTCTCCCGCTTTGAACCAGGACTAGATTTGTGTCCATCGAGGCCCACGAAGGTGTGGGAGAAATTTAACATTTGTGTTTGCACGCGGAGAAAATTTGTTAAAGCCACCCCATGACCCACCAACCCGCCAAAGGCATTTTCCTCTCCTCTTGACACGTGTCCCCTTGGGGAAAATTTGACTCCAAAACTCCACTTGACCATAACTAGAGTCCTACTAGGAGTTAAGAGGACTTCTTTATATCACTGGAAAGGTGAGAAAATTTCCTATCCAATGGGAATGATTTAGGGAAAGTTTGGAATTGTTAGGTATAAGAAAAATCAATTTAAAAATTTGAGCATGCGAGAGAGTGGGTATGGGGGTAAATTACTCCCCGAACCTAACTCTAACTTCTAACCCTAAAATTTGAACCATGTGACCTTGATAATTGTTAATAAATGAAAAGTGTGATCTAGTAGTTTTAGAATTGTTCGGAACCTAATAGGGTCAGTTTGTTATATTTGCAACTTTGTTGTGGACACTTCAAATAAAAATAATTATTCCATAATTTTATAACTAACCTTAGGTTGTTTCTTATGTCTCAAGTTGTTTGTTTTAAATGGGCATCACAATTCCCCTCATTTTTACAAAACATGAGAAAATTTATGAATTCATCAACTATCACATCATTTTTGCTTTGGTGTCCATCACCACCTCATCACCGATAATGGAAATAAATTCAAAAACAAAACCATATGAAAGCTTTGTGACGCTTTTGGCATTCAACTCAGCTTGTCATCACCTTATTACCCAAAAACAAATGGCCAAGTAGAATCAATAGTAGAAACTTGAACAAAATTCTTATGAAAGTAGTTGACGATCGATTGGGAAGGATTGGCATATGCACATTCCTTTCACCTTGTTGGCTTCTTGAACAAGTATTTGCACTTCGACTACTACCATACCTTTCTCTTTGGTCTACGGTACCAAGGCTATGCTACCTTTCAAAGTCCGATTCCATCTCTCTGTATCTCACTATAAGACATGCTCAACAACGATGACTTTCACCAAGACCATTTAACAAAACTTGTGTTGTTAGATGAACGTAATCTCCATACTCTTGATCATCTCTAAATCTACCAAAAATGTATCAAACGTGCCTATAATAAGTGTTTCCATGAATGAACGTTTCAGTCGGGTGACCTCATCTTGAAATAGAATCAACATGTAACCAAAGAATAAAAAAGTAAACATGGAAATTTTTCTCATAATTGGCTTGGACCCTATATCATTACGCATACCTATAGATCGAGATGATTATCGTTTGTCTTCACTCGAAGGTAAACCCAAGCTTGAACCTCTTAATGCATTACATCTTAGACCATTTTATTGTTGAAATAAAGTCCTATATCACCCTCTTTCTATGGACAGATCATCCCATGAGCACCATTCACCTTGCATGTTACCTGTTTTGAGGATCAACTACTAAACAATAATCATGTCATTACCTATCACCTTTCGGGCTTATCTTCAATATGAGTACCATGGCTCTACTCATGACATGATTTTTATGGATACTTTTTGTCTTTGTTCAAAGATGAAATCCCATGGTCATTCATCACTTGAAAACCATATCTTTCATAGTTAACCTCTTTGTACTATGGTTTTTCTTCTAAAAAATAACCTAATTTTCCTCTATAGTCTTTTCCATGACTTAAACACAAAAAAATGGGATTCAACTCCTTGAATCAAAATTCTAGAAACAAGATGAATCCCTCAAAGGGACATTTCTTCTCTCTATCTCTCTGCTATAAATAGACCGCTCCTCGAAGGACAACTATATAAAGTCGTTTAACAATAAAATAAAATATTCAAAAGCTTCTCGCATTGATCAGCTTCATGAAGACCTCAAGGAGATAATATACTCATCCCATATAGACTTCCCACATCGATCAGTCTATCAAAAACAAAAACAAAAGAAGAAAATGATAAATTTTTCGTCATGGACTTTCCTATTTTTGATCATGGGTTTCTTTCCAGGTAAACATACTATTGTACACTAAGCTACGCTAAACCACCCATTTACACCTCATTACCTTTTCACCCTAATTTTCATTCCGCTCAAGGGACTTTCTCGCAACTACAACATTTCGTGATCATGTGAATTTTTCACCCTTAGAATAGTTCATTATGCAACACCTTTAGGGTCTCATGTTCATAAGCCAATCTTTGGTATGATAGACTCATTAGGATTCTTATCAATTAGGTGGCTCTTTTTTACCACCCCATACCATACACTTTCTTCATTAATTGTTGATTATCCTATACAGGACTAGACCATCAACACTTACATTTTAAAAGACTTCCTCTTTCACCTAAACTAAATCATGCCTACGACCTACACTCAATCATGCCTAAAATCTACCAACCCTTTCCTCTACCTCATTATATTCTTCCCTATCTTATGGGAGAACTACATCGGCATGAGGCCCCTTTTTGTTGGGGCTATGGAGGAAGCACTTTGAGGGCATGGGGCCCTTGGAGGTTAGCTCAACCACTCTTTACCCTAACCAATTTTTTTTCCACATATTTTTCTATTAACAATCTACCGTAATTAATTTCCATTTTCTATAACACTTTGAAAATTACCAAACACACATATCTACTAGTTTATCACAACATCAAAACATCTAATCAACCATTCCACATTTCTATAATATCAATGATTTTGGAAATTTATATCATAACATACATTTACCTCATCATTTTTTTCCCATGCTACCAATAACTTGGAAATTAAATCAAAACTAAAAACAAGACTCCACCATGCCTAAATAACCTAACTCAATCATGCCTAAATGACCTAACTCAACCATGCCTAAATGACCTGACTCCATCATGCCTAAATGACCTAACTCAACCATTCCTAAATGATCGGACTCCATCATGCCTAAATGACCTAACTCCACCATGCCTAAATGACTTGACTCCATCATGCCTAAACCGACTGACTCCACCATGCCTAATCCACCTAGTTTCCATCCATATAAAAATAACAATGGAAATTTTACAACACAAGTACATCATCCATCCAATAAATATCATCATCTATATCACTATGAAATTATGTGTATCCATCAACTATACACTAATACAAAATAATATAAGTATCTCAAAAATCTCATATATAGCCTCACCATCTTTGCACGTAGGCCAGATATGATAAAAAAATATCAAAAACTATCATGTATAGCCTCACTATCATTGACATGTAGGCTGGTAGATATCAAAAATAAACAACATGATGATATACAGAGACATCAATTGTCGACCCATCTGATGTCCATGTTAGTCTCATATGTCTCCTCCTCTCTACCTATCTAACGCCCTACCAACATCTCTCCACCCTCTATGGGTCTAGGTCTCACCTCTTCCTAGCCTACTGACTAGGTCAGGCCTCCATGAACTAGTTGCCTCACCCTGACCTTGTCTCTAGGCTCGTTGACCCCCTACTATCTACACTATGTGTGTGAGATCTCCTCCTCTCACTCGAGGCCTGTTGTGCCCTGTACTCGTATAGGAGGGGATATCTATCCCAACAGTGTGGTCAAGTGATCCTTATAGTATCCGGCCTCATTCTGGGGCATCCCTAAATATCACCATCAACATTTTCTATGG
Organism: Taxus wallichiana var. yunnanensis; assembly: GCA_018340775.1. Taxonomy (NCBI): domain Eukaryota; kingdom Viridiplantae; phylum Streptophyta; class Pinopsida; order Cupressales; family Taxaceae; genus Taxus; species Taxus wallichiana. The sequence continues at coordinate 599,191,915 of CM031237.1, read as the reverse complement.
TGGTTCCATAGGTCTCGCCATAACCTATGAGCTATGTCCTATTAATAATGGCCTCACCCCCTATCCCTTTTAACTTTCCCTACTCCTTGTAATATTGGACCTGTCCCACGGCCTATGAGGTGCACATGTTGTGACTTGGGCCTGTAGGGCCACAATATTAGCATTTTTAGTGACCAACCGACCTCGTAGACCTACTCCCTATGCTTGTAAGGTGGCTAACCATCCCCATCACCATCCCAACCCTGTGTGTGTGCCCCTTTTGTGCAACCTTGGCCTTCAAAGGCCTACCACTTGTGCATGTAGCATGGTAATATGTTCCTCCGAACCAAGAAGATGCCCTTGCACTACTCCCACTATGTAAAAGGGTGGCCACCTTCCCTATAGGGTGTCTCACCGAATAGTAATAGTGGTTAGGTTAGGATACCCCCGGCCTCGGTGGTGCTACTCGTAGTTGTACTACCCATCACCGCCCTGTATCTATTAGTAACCCTAGCATCCTCAATCCATCAGTCCACCACCTACTCCTCCTACCATGTTGGAACTATTGACTATGATAGAGGCATAAGCCTCTCCATGTCATCTCTCATGTATTATAGGAATGGTAGAGGCACGTCCTAGGGCAGCCCAAACTACCGTTTGACCCTATCAAGATGTATGATCTCATGCTCGTCGGCACGGTGTCCCTCATTGATCCGAGAAAATTTAGCTCATCTAACTCCATTTCCATGTGTATGTAAGAAGGGAAGCCAACATATGGCCTCTAAATGATGTCCACCCCTGAAAATCCCTCTAGCACACACCTATAATATGATACATCATGTGCAACCCTAACAGCCATGTGCTCTCCCCTAACAGTACCCAACACCTATAACCAACTCAGACCAAGCCCACATCAAATGCATCAGGCCAAGGAAAACCAAATGGATGCACACATATGATGTGCTCATATTCCCAACAATGAAGAAGAAAGGTACAACACAAACTAAACCTTCGTAGCCTCCATAGGCCCATAGCTCTTTGTATAACTGCACCAAGAATTATGGTGCCCAATAAAAATAGGTCCTATCCTCCATCATGTCATGGATAACCCCATCAAAGTGTCTCCAGGAAATCTCCCACCCTCCGCATCCGAAATTCAAAACAACACACTACCTCTATGATCGGGAAAATAAACCTCATCTCTTGAGGATGGTCTATGTACATATCCACATAGCTCGAGGCTCACATTATCGTATCTCAAATCTGCTATAGCCTCTCCAAAAAATGCCACTATTAGCTCCTCTGATGCCTCTGAGGAAATAGAATAAACCTACTCTCCCACTATAGGTAGCCGCAGGATCCTGTATACATCCTCTAGGGTGATAGTGATCTCACCTATCGGTAGGTGGAATGTATTGGTTGTTGAATCCCATCTATTGATGAGTGCGACCATCAAACTCAGATCTCAAACTATATGTCTATAGTGTTTGATACCAATTAGGCGGACATCCATCACATGCCTCTACTCCTCTATGTTCAATCTCAATTGTACCTCTAGCAACAAAGGCGGTACTGTTGTCCCTCATTCGCAGCCTGGTCCCTATCCCTGCATCAAACAAACCAAAATATTATTCAGTCTTGACCATACCCAACATACCTTTTACCCAACACACATATTACATGACATAACGATTTCCCACCACACCCAACCCAGATCACAACCCTGCCAACTACCCCTTTTTCCTAGTATATTGTTACACCTATTCTCCCTTATTATACTTTCCACCCCACCATCACCCAAACAACCATTTTCCCATATTTTCCCTACATACACCTTCCCTTAGCCCTCCCTACCCTTACCTTCCCCCATTTCTCCTCATCCCTAACCAATTCCGGTCACCTTAAACCGTCATCAATTTTCCTCGAACGATGCTAGTTCAATTTCATTGGTGTTAGTCATCTCGATTTAATCGATGCCGCCAAGGCCAACCCACGACTAACGTTTGTTTCTTTCACACCCTAAAAAATAGAAACCCCCACCTATCAAAATTTTCTCAAAATAACCTAAAATACCTAATCTACCCTACAAAAACCTACCCTACTTTCATTCCCATCCCTATTTACACTATCTAGGACCCCTCCTAATTTCATTCATTTTTACTTAGAAATATAAATTCATTTTCCACCCAAACTCCACTTTTTCCAAACCAATCTAAAAAAATCATTTTCAACCAAATGATGAAGAGGATTAAATCCTACCTCATCTTGGTGTCGTCGGCATGGTGGTACATGGCATTACACCCGTAGTCCACCTGAACCTCTCCCGCCTCCACCATAACCAAATCAAATCCATCCTCGCAACCAATCAAATTTCTCCAATTGATCTCGTGGCCCACCGGCTGAATTCTAATCACTAGCTACGAGGCTCACCAACTCGGCTCTCTATCTCATCATGTTGCTTTCCAACTCTTACCTCATTGCTCTATCATTTTCCCACAAAGCAACAAGTAAAAATGAGTACGTAAAATATGGAGTTTTCTTTTTTAATAACCCTAACCAACTTGACCGATGTTATTCATACTAAAAACATCAGTTACTTTCTAACCGGCATTGGTTACCTGCTACTATCATTTTTACCCCATTTTCCACATTTTGGCCTCAACTCCTCATTGACTAACACCCTTTGACCTCACCCACACTTATTGCAACCTACCTACCCCTACATTTCCTTAGTTTCTTCTTGGGATTTAATATTTTACCTATGCCTTAGCCTTACCAGTGCCATGGCCCATTTACCTAGACCTGACCTACTTTGTGTGACCATTGACCTTATGTACTCGTTATACCTTGTGATGTTATTACTTATGTTATTTTAGCCGACCAACCATACCTTTCCTATTTATATGCTATTTATCCCGACCAAAACTTTGGTGTACCCGAATATACCTAAACGTTCCTACACCTGACCTATGTTATGTTTCCGAACCATATCCTATACCTTGGATACTTGAATCACTTCACCCTTGTTTGGATAAACCTATCAACCTTGGACGATGTAGATTTTGCAAGCTCTTCAACTTAGTACCATGTTGTAATCTATATATGTGCATGTGTTTGATTTCATTACCCATTACCCAATTTTGACCTTGACCTATTACTTATTACCCGAGTTGACCATCACCCTTTCCCAAAATACCCATACCCTTCCCCACCTACCTTCACTTCCACCAACTACACATTTATCAAACCACTCACCGATTCCGTATAACACCTCATCAATTCCTGGTTTAAGGGGGATCACCTTCACCCACACATGGGGCAATCATTTCCTATTTTTTTCAACATTGCTTACCAATACAAGCTATGCGACAAAAAGGGGCAAAATTTAGACACCAAATGGGTCACACTCCCCCTTTAACCCACATGTATATTAATTTAATTACCTACTGATTAAATTAATGCCCATTCTCACAATATCCATTAATAAATACCTTAATTAAATTAATTTCCCACCTCACCTAGATACCTCACCCCACCACATCACCTAAACACCTCATCATAGGACTATTCTTAGAATGTTTCCTTTTAACTATGACTCAATATCTACTTACCATAACTAACTGAGACTTAGTCTAACCCTAACACTAGATGCCCATTCTTCCTCCAACCGCATGCATACTTACTTACGCGGAAAATACCATTTTGGATCTACAACAACAGATGGAACTCACCAAAAGATAGCCAAGATTTGTTATTTTGGCAACCCGAATATCCCATTTTAACCAAAATCAGTCACCTAAACCATCGCTTCGGTTACCATATATTCACTTTGGTAACCTTGTTCCAAAGGTTGGAAGAATTATTCAAGTTTTGGAGAAGAGAGATCTGCATGCAAGCATGCACCAGAGCACTCTTGCACATCCAGACATCTTGAACTAGCACCAAGACTGATATGAAGGTTAAGCATTCATGGTAACGTTCTAGGAAGCATAGATGTAGCACTAACCCCGATTCCACACGGAGAGCAACCATCACTTCTATCCAACCATCGTGTCTGCCAAGTACAAGTAAGTGCATTTGGATCTACATCTTTCCATACTTATTTAGATCAATTTCTTTATCTTTGTTTGGGATTCCTAGTCTCCTTTGCATCTCATCACCTCTCACCTTCTTGTCAATCCCTCCACCTAACCACCTACACCTAAAAAAATCTCCACACGACTCTAGACATCTCTGAGTATTCCTAGAACTATCATCAACCTCACCATTCTCTATCTATTCTCTGTGTAATAAAAAAAAATCATCAAAACTAAACTTTATTGAGTCTCTATCAACCTAACCCTACTCGACACTGGTTAACCTAAACCATCATCGGTTTCCTCTTAATCAAGCATTAGTCACACCGCGACATCGTCTCTATATCCCAGTAAATCTTCCCAAAGCAGAGAAACCTCATAACATTCACCCAAATAAACCAAATCACCCAAAACCTAATCCTGACATGTCCCAGTCACCTTGGTTACCTGTCCCACCTCTAAATCTGATCATAACCTTACATATTAGATTAAATTTGCTTATTGTATTTGAATGAGGTACCTAAATCATATTAACTACAATAGGATGTTATCTAATTATGTTATTTCTTGCATTGAATTATATTAAACAATGGATTAACAACTATCTAGAAAGTATCACACTTCCTGAATCTAGCACACGCTAGGAAGTCCACTGACATATATTGTTTAATATTTCTCTTGTGGTCTTATTTTTCATTCACAGGTAGTTCCTCCTAGCAAAAAGGAAGTTCTAGCAATCAACACTAGATCGGGAAATCAGAACGCACACACTCTACCTTCCACCTTCATTCACAGGTATTCCTCCTCACCCTTACCCTATCTATTTTTTCTCATACGTACACAAATTATTAGAGAAACAAGTCTCATCTATTTTCTCCTCCCTACATGTATGCCGCCTTGCCAACATCTATACACCCTCCATGGGTCTCGCCTAATCTCCTCCCCCCTCACTCGGGCACGGCCTCGATAACTCGTAACCTCGCCATGTCCCCGGGTGCATGTTTCTGATTTCTAATCCAAAATGATTGTGTGAGCTTCCTTTTGGCTAGGAGGAACTACATGTAATACAAAACAAGACCACAAGATACAATTAATAGCAAAATTAAGTGGACTTTAATGTGAGCTAGATCCAGGAAGTGTGATACTTCCTCGATGGTTGTTAATCCACCGATATATAACTCAATATGAAATAAATGAACATGCAAATAAAATAATTGAATGCTAGTGTTTTGATTCTGTATCTCGACTAATATCTATGTTAATCCAATTAAATTCTTGATAACTAAATTGGTGAAGGTCATAGGTTAGGTTGTAGAATGCAGGAAGCTATTATGAGGGTCACGAGATATTGTCCGGGTAATATTTGGTGAAGTTTGAGTTGGTTTTGGGTGATTAATAATCTTCTTTGGTCTAAGGCCATTTTACGGGCATAGATACTCATGTCGGTCAAGGTATGACTGATGATGGTTAAGGATGAATGATATCGGTTACTATGGGTAATGGAAGAATGTCAAAAGTGGGTATTCTAGGCTCTCTTTGTGTCTACAAAAAGAGTTGGGAAGGTCCGTGGTGAGGTTATAAGTGAGGTATCAGGTTTGGGTGAGGTTTTTGAGGTTTTGGGGATGTTAGGGGTAGTTTAGTGAAAATTGACAGGAGACACAGATGCTGACACCAATCTAGTGACCGAAGGTAGTAAAGAGGGGAGGCCGATGATGGTTAAGGTGAACAACATCGATGGAGGAAATTTGGTGGTAATTAAATAAAATGTAGATTTGGACGTCTTTGTTATTTCAATGACAGAGAATGGAGGGAGGATGGATGAGTTCATAATAATTCCAAGAAGGCTCAAGAATGACTAAAAGTTAGCGGCGGGAGGCAAAAGGTGGTGGGTGGTAGGTTGGGTAGATTGGTAGGAAGGTGGGGATGGAGGAATGTAGGGAAAGAACAAGATCTAATAACAAAGACAATGAACCTACACTTTAAGTAAGTAAAAATGATGAAAATTTGATACACTTGTGTTGGCAAGCCCGATTGATGACTAATGGCGATCGATGATTCGTGAAGAAATTGGTGGTCGGATTCTATGGAAATAACTCCTAGAGTGCTCCCTTAATTTTCTAATGCCTTTGGACTAGTATCGGTGTTTGTTTGGTCATGTGATTGAGTGTATTCCATCGTTTTGATGCTGAGAAGTCTTTGTTTGGGATTGGGTAATAGATTCTCAAAACTCAGAATGACCAACCTGGGTAAAAGGTTACAAAATTATATATAAGGTAACCGATGATGGTTAGGGTGACCGGAATTAGTTGATGGTTAACCGATGTTGGTTAAGGCATGAAATCCTAGGTTTTCTAATAATAAAAAAATCCTTTCTATTTTTTTCGTGCTTTGATTGTTAGTCGGGTCTCAAGTGAGGGTTAACATTTAGATAAGCGAGAGTATTATAGGAGAAGGAATAGGAATTTAATTTTAGGTTTATACTAATTCACAGTTGGTTAAGATAAGTGGAGACTCAGTCTTAGTTAATTAATAGACTAAGAATAAGTCCATGATGAGGTGTCTAGGTGATGTGGCTAGGTGAGGTGTAAATTAATTTAATTAAAGTAATTAAATTAATTAATAGTGTGAGGATGAACATTAATTAAATTAATATGAATACAGGATAAGGGGTTATGGTTAGGTGAATACGTTATGTTAATTAATTAAAGGGGACTAAGGGGAGTGTGACCCAAATTTTGTGTCTATAGTTCTCTCCTTTCTGGTGCCATTTTTCTCATCAATTCCTTATAAGTTCTTCCTTGTATCTTGATTCAACATTTCTCGGTCCTCGACTCCACTCCTTTTGTGAAATTTCTCTAAAACCCATGCCCTAGATCTGTAAACTCTAACTGAAAGCTTTCCTTCCACAAGAAAATGTAACTACCTCGCGATAATACACCAAACAATCTCCTTAATGCATGCCTGTGTACTCTATTCCACTACGGTTCATAAATCTACCAAATCTTCTCCTTCACATGAAAATTTCCAGAAATTTTCTTACAAGATACCCTATTTCGTAAGATCTCTTCAATAAAAATGCAAGGTAAAATAAATAACTTACCAACCTTCTATTTATAGATTTTTACTTTTTCCGCATTAATCTTTGTGCCACCTACCACCATACTTCTACATTAAATTCATATTTTTCCAACACTTTTCATCCCACACATTATGTCTAGTGCTTTTCCTCCATGCACCAACTTACGCATAACCTCCTCAACCTTATGGCGCATAAAACTTCATCAACCACAAACTTCCTTATATGTGCTTTCAGCTCCAAAGTAAATATTCCACTGCGTCTTAAACCAAGTTCTTACTACTGGCCTACCTCAATTTTTTCTGCACTTTTATTCTTATATGTGATTCTTATAAATATTTTTAAACCAATCTTCACCCATAAGCTTCTACTACACATGCTCCTCTCGAACCCATGTGTTTTTTATTTTCTCCTTTAGGCGCCAATCAAAATTACTCCCAACACTTGCTTTTACCACACTATTCACTGACACTCTTCTTTACACTCTCCACCCCACACTAGATAGATGTGCAGGTCTTATGTGCATATAACCCTTTTAGATAGTAAGGATACCTACATGCAAGAGCACCAACAAAAAACAAAATTAAAGGAAAAATCACAATGACGATGAAAGGAAACACATATAAAGGAAAATGCATTAAGGGAAATCCTAAGCTACATGGAAAACACTGCCTTATTTACAAACACACAAAAGACTTATTTATAGTAGGGATTCAACCTACTCCTATTAAAATAACTAGGCAGCCATGTTCCATCCAGTGCATGTAGCTGAAAGCTCTTGAATCAAGTATATAAGATATAACATACGACCCCAACCAATGCACTTTGAGTTTCCTAGGATGGCATAGAAAATTTGAATCATATAGAAGAACCATCTACCCAACCTCAAACTCCTTGTTCCTAATATGCCAATCATGCCATGCCTTCTATCTATATTTCTCCATCTTCTGACTCCATCAAGAAATGGCTCACCTCTCATCCAACTTCATAAGCTTATCAATGTGCTCCTCAATGCTTATTCATCCTCCAATCCTCCACACCACAATATGCAGGGATGGTAACATGAATTCCATATGCAGAACTTCTTCTATGTAAAATACCAAATGAAATGGAGTGGCCTTGTTCAATTTCTTATAAGTTGTGTGATATGCCCATAGTAATGCATAGAATTTATCATCCCAGTACCTTCTTCTGACATCACAAATATTAGTCAATGTGTGGCTTAAAATCTTGTTAAATGCCTCGGTAGTTCCATTAGCTTGAGGATGATAGGGTGTATTTTTTTGATGTACCACCATAAAATCCATTAATAAGATTTTAATTATCTAATTTAAAAAATGAGTACCCCTATCATTAGTTAAACTCAACGGAATCAATACATGTTGATTATATTCTCTCATAGGAACCTATCTCGTTATAGCCACATGATAATCCTTCATAGTCACTACTTATGCCCACCTTGTAAGATAATATATACAAGTGATGATATAGTGTGAACCTAGTATGCATGTGGCTCGGGAAATATGTCAAACAAAGTTGATTTCACAATTTCCAAATAGCTCTACACTAGTAATAGGCCTTAATGGAATTTCATCAAGCTTCCCACTTACCAAGGCATTGGAAATGGTCACAAGCCTTGCAATACTCTATACAATATTTATAAATATTTTCCCACCAAAGTCTTGCCAATAGGATCTGCACATACTCACATTTCCTACATAGTGACCTCCTGCAATGCCACCATGAACTTCCTCCATAATTATAGTATGTTCATGTTCTAAAGTACACACCGATGAAAACCTCATCCCATCCTAGCTTATTTATGTCTCCTCTAATCAACATATAGGGTGCAACACATATAACTAACAATTTCTTCTCCAAATCCTTCATTACCTCTCGGTGCCACACCCATTCGTAAGAAAAATATATCTTTCAAGTCAGAGGGTGTGCACTACAATCTAAACAATTGTGCATCTGAAATTGTGTCCTCAATGCTCTGCATGTCCTAACCTGATTTAATCCATGATAGATGGTTAGTTTAGTCTCTTTTATCACTACCTATTTCAGCAACAAATCCCAAGTGCATCAGCATATCATGCAGATCTTAGCACTGGAAGCTCACCGAGGCTCGCATAGGCACCAAGCCCATCCTTTATGTGAGATTCATGAGAATGATCTTTATAAACATGATGATGAGTATAGCTAGAGAATAAATGCAATTATCCATAGGTTCTTAGATGTGATATTTTACTAAACATGATCAACTAAAAGTAGAATCAACCATGGAATAACATTGAGGAAACAAGTAACACATACAAGAACATAAAGGGAAAACACAGATCATGATCCATTGCAAGAGTGTTATAGAACTAATTAATTATATATAATTCAAATACAATAGCTAATATTACATCGAGAAGTTCCATCCGTGGATATGTTCATAGTGGTAGAGATTTCTTTAAATCACAGAGCTCTCTGTTACATCCATTACACCATAAATTTTTTTCCATCTAGAAACAAACCTCTATAACAAGAAGTCAAAGGAATATTCTTCTAACCATCCATCATCATCTGCGAAAGCCTACTGGAATCTCCTCATGATTGTTCTACCACTACTTAGGATTCATCATATGTCGTCATCCATTTCCCTCAATCAAGTTCCTTTATCATGCATGTGCCAGCTAATCCTTAACAACCTCAAATCCTTATCCTATCATGATAACCATAATTATTCCTTGAATATCATTTTCTTAGATCAAAAGTCTCCATGGCTTATCCACATCTATATCTAGTCACTTTTCCATTCACTCCCTATGCGTGTCTTTTTGTTTGTCCAAAACTCACTAAGTCCTAACTCCATCCTACCCTAGTGAGACCCTTTGTGCCTCTTTGAGGAATATTTATGTGCATGCCTTTTTCTATATCTCTATGCTCCACAAGGCTTCACACCTTAGGTAATTATTTACTTTTAAGGTCCCAACAGGAAGGTCCTAAAGTTCTCTTCCCGGTTTCACAACGACTAAAAAGTCAAATTCTTGAAATAATAAGATCCAGATGGATATTTTCCCTTCGCAAAATAGGCTTGTTCACCAAATAATTTAATGCCATGTGGTTTGTGTATAAAATAAAATTCATTTATAGAAAATACTACCTTATTTTTTTAGCGCATAGATCATCGACAATGCCTCGCATTCGTAGAAGTAGTATAATTTTGTTTTCTTAGGGTTAATTTCCTACTTGCAAAACAAAAAGTGTGATCAACAATCACCTCTCTAGGTTGTGTCAACACTACTCCTATGGCCATACCTGATGCATCAAAATGTACATGAAAATTCTTATCCCAAGAGGGAAAGCACAAAATGGACACGATCATAAGTTTTTCCTTTAAAGCGCCACAAGCCATCTGTTTGCTCTTCACCCCAATAGAATTTAATATTATGTTTCAACGAATCTTATAATGGCATGGAGATCCTGGCATAGCCTTTGATAAATTTTCTGTGGTAAGCCATACGCCCTAAGAATCCACACACAAAGCTCTAGCCCGATAGGCTCATCCAAACTTAAAATAACAAATACTTTGGTAGGGTCTACCAATAAGCCTTCCTTACAAATAATGTGACCTAGTAGTGTGCCAAATGGAGTAGAAAAGACACATTTATTAATGTTTAGAGAGATACTTATATTCTTGTATCTCTCAAATTGCCAAGGTGATCTCTTACTAATCTAAATATAATCCAATAATCTAGCTAAAATTTTAGAAACTTATGGATGAAGTCTTGAAATGCTGCACCAAAATGCATGAAAATATTGTAGGCCCATTCTTGATCCAAAAGGCATGACCGTATAAGAAAAACTTCCCCATTCAGTGGTGAAATTATTCTTCTCTTGGTATTCCTTCGCAATCCTTACTTGGTGATAACCTAAGAATCCATCTATAAAAGAATAGATTTCCTTCCTTGCTACACCTTCCAAGATCTCCTCAGTAAATGGGGTTGGGAAAGGATCTATGACACATGTAACATTCAAGTCTCTATAGTCTACACATATCCTTATCCTTCCATCATTTTTGATACTAATCATCATTGGGCTCACCCATTCAGATTCCTCAATTTCCTCAATGATTCTAGATTTTATAATCTTATTAATTCCCTCCTTAACCTTTACACGCAAGTTCGGAGTTCATCATATAGGATCTCTTCCTAATGAGGCACACACCTTCCTTTAACTTAATGTGCATTTCCCCAAGGAATGATGAACTCCCTTTAACTCATGGTATCCAGTGGAAACAAATCTTGGAATTCGTGCAATAGCTCAACTATTTTTGAAACCTCTTGGTCTGACCATTAATATCCAATGACAACTTTCTTTCGTTCGCTTACGAACCAATGTTAACCTTTTTTCAAGGCTCATGGTAGGAATGTGATTTCTCATCTACTTTGTCTAATACTTTATGCGTACCTTTTGTATGGTTAACATACAAGTTTAATATTTCCTCGCCACCTATCAAGTAAACCAACTTACCCTTTTATTTCTCTAGGAACAGGCACCCAAGTTATATTTCCTTTTTCTCTTTTTTTTTTTTGGTTCTTCTAAAAATCATGCCCTCAACTCAAGTTATCCTAAAAATTGAGTATTTTGTCCTCATCCATGAAACAATCTCTCAAGATAAGGTGCTTGACTACTTGCAACATCTCATTCAACAATGACTTAGGATATTAATACTCAAAAGTCGAATAATATCCATCGTTAACTCTTGAAAATTAATCATCTAATGGCGTAATTCTAAATGGATATAAAATGTGTGCACATAACCCTACAAGGTGGAATAGAAATTATGCACCCATAGTGAGGGAAGCAAGTCTTTTGAGCCTACCATCCAAGTTCTCTCACACTCTGGACATGGAATGAAGAAAATACTTTCCATGATATTGCATATACGAGATGGTGCATTGCTTTGGAGAAACCTAGCAGAGATAACAATTCGCACTTCACACCACTCTATAATATTATCTCGATGTGTCACCTACTAATGCATTTCTATCTCGCGTAAGGTTTAAGTGAGCACATTCCTCCTTTCTACTTGACTCCATACACCAAGATTCCATTACACGTAGAAAGACATCCAAGTTACCATACTCGGTATAACTTGGTAACTACCTTCCTCCTAGGTTCCTAGCTGTGTGTGCCATGATAAATTTAGTGACAGATCCCTTCTTCTATCTTTAAATAAACTCATAGGTACCATGTGGCTAATTATCACATGTAATGTTGGTTACATCTCTCATGGATTGAGCATCTTCTAGTGAATGACTCCTCTCGATGGATGGATAATTTGTGGCCCCGATGGTACGTACATATATTTTGTCCATATCCTCTTCTCCTAAGGGTTCCACATAAGGTACAAACCTTCCATCTGTAGTGGGATAATCATGTGCTCATCCTTGTTCTCAAAACTAATGTACCCCTTATTGAAGTGCAAGTCAATGTTATTCATGTAACACCAAGGGCACCCAAGTAATGTTGGGAAATTTTCTACCTTAAAGAGTTCTAGAACCTCAAAATCCCCAGTAAAATTTTCCCCTTGAATGGTTATGGATGCATCCTTCAAAACCCTGATGGGAATAGCCTTTGTTCTATTAGCCATATACAACACATTTGAAGATGGATGCAATGGAGGCCTTCCCATCTGATTCGGCCATCTAAGGTAAGGACATTGAATTTTTTTCCTATGTCAATCACTATGTTGCTTAAAAAATAAATCCATCAACAACCGCATTCAGCGTGATTTCCTTATCATAGTTAATACTTTGAGGGGGTAGATTAGCATGTAAGACTTGTCTCTCGCACTCACCTCTAGTGCGGGTCACTTTTTCTCTCAGCCATTCCCCTAATAGAGGAATAATGTTCTCTTGGTGCAACATCCAACATACCTCCCTAACTTCATCCATATCCTTCTGAGGGACCTCAGCACTCTTTTTCTACTCCAACTTCCATGACTGCTCCTTCAAACATTGAATATCCCCTTGCAAACTCCTAATCACCTACATGGTCTCTTGGTAAACCTCCTTCTGATGAGTTGGATCAAGATATTTCCCATGTAATACCTCTTATCTTTTAATGAGGGTCCTTTTCTTTGGTTCTACTGTTATCTAATTTTTGTACATAGAAAAATTGGACAATGGGGTCAAGTTGTGTTCGAAAAATAACATTGGTCCCGATGGACCCACTTCTGATCATCATCAAGATAAAATAATTAAATTAATTAATTAATCATGTTGAGGAGATTTTTCTATATCTCTATGATCCTCAAGTTTCAAGGAGAATCTAGGAAATCCAAGGTTTTTAATATCAAGTGTGGGAATGCCCCAAAAGGGTCTTCAAGCTCTATCAACTCGCCGAGTAGCTTGGTGAGCTACTTGGTGAGTTGATATCATATATAAGGTCAAAGGGTTGGGTTGTATTAACTCATTCAAAATAATTACATGGGTACTAAAATCTCACCCAATGTTGCATAAAGAGATCTCACCTAATATTGAATTGAACCAAGTTGAGATCACTCAGTGAGGATCTCGGTCATTTGAGTTGAGTCTGCGGAGCTCGGATAAAGAGATACGAGATGAAATGTTCAATAGACAAGCTCAGATCATGACTCAAAATTGGGCTCGATGGAAAAACATTTCCAGGGATCATTTGAGTCATTCTAGAGGGAGCTCGGCTAGTCTTGGAAGAGTTAGTGAGTTAGCAGTGAAGTGGATTAAGCCCGATTTTATGGCCGAGTTGATTGATGTTGAGTTGCATTGAGAGCTAGGTTTTGTCTCATTGATGGACATGTCAGCCAAGGCATGCATTAAAGGAAAGGAATGTGTTGATCTCATAGTTTCAAAGCCATGCATTGAATGAAGAACCTGAGTAAGAGAGTATCTTGGGACAATGAGCTAGGAGATTACACGGACTACTCAACAATCCCATCGAGATAGAGCTTGATCGAGTTTAGGTTTCAATGCAAATATGGGGAGATCGATGAGTCTTGGAGTTGAGAGATAACTAATTCTAGAGATCATCCTCACCAAGTCACGCACTAAAAAAAAATTCACGAAGGGGCGAGTTGATCACCGAGCTCAATGAAGATGAGGGACTTGTCTCACCAAAGTTAGCTCAATACTTAGAAATGTTGAATGGATCAACCTGTAAGATTCATTTCAACATAATCCGAGATTGATTTGAGGCCGATTCAAACTAAAAATTTGAAAGAGATTTGAATTCAAGTGAAGCTCACATCAAGCGTCGGGAGACTTAAGTTAAAACAATCGAGCTCGATGAGGAAGATGGCAAGTTGAGATGGAGATCCCATGATGGGGGAATTTTGAGGATTTTTTTCCAGGTGGGGATATTAACATGGTAAACTAAGGAAAATATTCCATCTTAGGAGAGTTTCAGGAAAACATAGCCAAGATGGATAAAACCATGGAAAACCATAATGGTATTTTCTTGAGTCTGGGAGAAATTCAAACTGATTTCCAAATGTGGATTTAATAACGGCAACCCATTGTGATAGTTCCATGTAGAGAAGAGGTCAAAGATGGTTGTTGAAAACTAGGTAGGTCATAAGGGGAGTTAAGGCATATTTGAGTGATTCAATGCTCACAAACAAGATGGTTGTTGATGAGAGTGAGTAACTCATAGATGGTTGATGAAAATGGTGCATTGGTTTGATAGACTTGGCATTAAAAAATTGAGTAGAATGTGGTTGAGCATCCCAACATCACATGAGGAGTTCATCATTCTGAGTTTGATACGTTATATTCGTGAGTGGTGACAATGAGCTACGTTGATATGGAGGACTCGAGCCAGTACACACCTCAACATATCAACCTATACTATAATGGTCATTGTGATTCATTATTGAGGATGAGTAAATGGGAAGATCTTAGCCGATTTTGATTCACTAGGGAGGAGAGAACTCAGACAAGTAGCTTGGTCTAGCATCGGAAGTAGCAAGCCCAACGATGGACAAGTTGCTTAGCGATGAGCATGTAAAATAGAGCCTATGAAGGTGGATCGAAAAATCATGAATTAAATCCGATCTCATGAAAGAAGCTTAGGGTACCTAGTTGAGAGTGTAGACTCGGTGATTCATAAAGAAATTTGAGCTTAAGGTTACGTTGCGGTGAGAGACATGGGTCTAGAAAAGAGTATGTCGGATGAGTAATTCATATGAGGGATCCGAGTTGATCATAAAGTGAATTTTTGGCTCGATGAGGACATCAAACTTGGTGGATGGACGTGAATTTAGGATCTTGGAAGACTCATGAAGAGGGAGCTCATTTGAAACAACTCGCTAGGATGAGCTCACGAAGGACTCGACATCGAGTTCAAGGATGGTGTTATGTAGGAGAAGTGATGGGCTTAATCTCCTCATCGCGAGGTTATACGTAGGGAAAAGATGGTAAAATATATGGGCCGCCGAGTTGGAGTGAAGGACGTGACACAAGAGAAGAGTCAATGGCGCATGTTGAATAACTCAAGAGAGATATCTCGGGGTATAGAATGGCTTGGTCATTTGGGTCGAGGCTCATAGTGAGGATGACAATGCAAAACGTTAATGAGGAGATCTCGGTGGGTAATATGATTGATTTTTGTATGAAACTAAGTTTTGAGTTGTGCATAAGTCAACTTAGACACCATCACATAGGTAAGGATGGGCTCATGAATACTAGTGAGCTAGAAGCTTAGCTATCAAGCCATTTGGGGAGTTTACCATATGGCTTTTGAGATAATTAAGGGACATTCCTAGGCTTGGAATATTGTGGCCGAGACCGAGCATAAATCATGTCAAAGCATATCTGATGGAATATTTACGGTGCCGAGTCAATGAGAAGCTCACGGGTTTTTCTTTTAAGCCATGAAGACCTCAAGGTGAAATAGAGGTTGAAGGAGTTAAACTTGTAGATAGGATCGTTAAGGAGTCATGGAAGTAAACTGGAAGGAGCTCGTGAGGTCAATACGATGAAGGAAAGAAAATCACGTAGAGGGATGTTGAGTTCCATTGATGTATGATGAGCGTACATAACTCATGGATGTGGAAACAATAAGGTGAGTTCACCAAGGCTCACTCGAACATGGAGGATCTCATAATGCATTGCGATGTGCTCTCGAAATTGATGATAGGAAAAGAGATCCAAGGATAATATCTCATGGAGTGGGTTCGTGAAAATATTTGAAGGTATCTCATGGAGAGAAAAAGATAACAAGGAGAATGAAGAGATTGAGCCGAGTGAGTTAGGGCCATGAAGAATCGTTGAATCATGGGATGTGCCTACCACGTTCAAATGGAAGGGGATCCTATTGACCAACTTGGTGAGTTGATAGGAAAGCCAACCACCGAGTTGGCCTTTCATCAAGGGACCCCATTCAATACAAACCAACCCTAAGGGGGCCACTTAAAATTGTCATTAAATTGATATTATTTTAAAATAACAATTAAATTAATAGTTTTATTAAAAAAAAATTATTATTATTAAAATGTTTTGTTTAAGTATTTTTTAATTAAATGAATGGATAATTTTAGACCTTTCATTAATGACACATGATGAGATGTTCTTAAGTAGTTCAACCAACTTTGTAATTAATATTGACCATCACGTGTCTTCATTTTAGGAAATAATTTATGGCTTCTCCTTTCTTCTCTCATAGAGTTCTTCTATAAAGTAAGCTTAAAGCTCATTCTAAGGGGTTACACGCTAGTTACAGAAGTTAGATGTGTGACACAAGTTGGACAAAGTTAGATATTTTTACACATTTTTTCAAGAATCCTCTCTCTTCTGCAAGTTATTTTTGTGGATTAAGGTAGCTCTTAAGCTTCTTTTCTAAGATTGTAATGGCAACCATTTCCTCTTCTAAATGTAATGATGCATTGTGCACATTGTTGAAGTAATAAAGTGTATGTTTTGTGACTAATCTTAGTCCTTTCATCATTCTATACTTCTTTGTGCCTTTCTCATGCTTGTAGGTACATTGTTACATTTCAAGTTTCTATCATAGGTTCTTGAATTTTTGTGCTTATCAAGTGGTGGATTGCATGTAGTTGAGTTATGGTGCTTGTTCACCCTTATCAAGTTCATCCTTCTTCACTGGAGGACTGATAGATTGTTTGTCGATTGAGTTTAACAAAGGGAACACATGCTTCTTAGTCTATGGTATTTTGTTTACCCTCTCTAAGTTGCAGTAGGTGAATTTGGCTTGTGGTGCATAACACTCTATTCAAATCAAACCTTCCTAAGTCTGACAACACCCTTTATTTGGTGCATCAACATCCCTAGTATAGTTTTAATTTTTGCAAATATATTTCCTAAAACCCATAAAAATGTTAGCATAGGTCTATATAACCATTGTATCACACTAGGAGTAGTACAACACTTACTTTAGGAAGAGGAATCTAACCTTATCTGGAGGTTCACCTCGAGCCCAAGTCCCACAACTTTAGAGGTGATCCCATGTTACCCAATCACCCAACTTCCTTTTCACATTCTTACCATTTAGATGGTGCGGTGATTTAGTAATAACATTTTTGGCACTCCGATGGGATAACGATTTGGTACTTATCTTCTCACTATTATAAACCAAAGTACAGATTGACTCTACATTTATGGATTTCAATTCTTAGTACGTAACTTATGCAAATAATTCAAACAAGATCTTCTTCAAGACAAGGAAACTATCAACATCATATTGAACTAAAATTGCCTCCTCGAGGAGAAGAAGAAGGAGCATCTCAACATTACCCATCACTTCTTCATCTCGTAGGGGTCATTCAAATCCTCCTTTCAAGAGGTTTCCCCACCAAGGAATAATCAAAATCTCGCTATTATGGTAAGGAATCAAGATTTTCCCCCTTTCAATGCAAATATTCCTCTTTTGTTAGCTCAACATGACCTTATACCTTCTGCGAAAATAAAAAAATTTCCCTTCTACACAAGGGAAACTCGTATTATTACAAGTGGAACATATTCTTGATGTACCTAGAATATTTGCGATACACAATATCACAAAGGACAATGTTGAGGTTAGGATCCTTAATATTTATTTCAAGGAAAATTAACTTCAATAGTTTTGAGGGTTAGGTGCTAGTACTATAACCACTTGGGATGAGTTAGGAGAGAAGCTCTATAAATAGTTTGAAGAAAAGAGTGATAATTTGTGACTCTTGAAACAACTCACCACCATAAAGATATCTCCCTAAAAATACATGAGTGATTTTAACTTCTAATTCCAAAGGACTTGGAATAGGATTCCAACACTCATAAAGCCTTCTCCAAATAATGCATTCTGTACTATTTACGATCCTTGAATAGTGATGTAGCTATCATGATCTAGTCCATGGGAAGGACTACACTACCTGATGCCTACAAAGTTTCCATAAGAGAGGAGAATTCCTTAATCCAGGATGGAAAGATAGCTCCATGACCACCAATGTGAATGTCTTTGGATATTACAAATAATCATCCTACCATTGCTCCTATTCCGGTGTCTTCTAAACAACTAGATAAGGTTTCCCCACCTCTTCAAATGACCTATTTGAAGTCAATCACTCTATAAACTTTTGGTAATGAGATTGTTGCACTCAAGAGGCAAAAATTTCAATATAAAATCGATATACTAGCCATAAAATCATCAGTATGCCATGCTAGCTGTACTCCTTTTTAAGGAAATATTTAACCACAAAATCAAGTTACAAATCAAGCTGCAAATGTTAAGCCTTTGAATTTAAGGAATCCTTATGCTCCTAGCTCATCTAAAGCCATAATACTTGTCTAGAATAACCTAGTTCAAGACTACGAATGGTGTTATCCTTGTGTTCAACCTCACAACAAAATCTTTGCCCTAATGGATTTCTTAACTAGGCCTTTATGGTTCAAAGTGTATCAAATCCCTTAGAGCTAGCTGAAATTTCATCCATTTAGGAAGCGGTAGATCAACCTCGGGCACCTAAAGATGCCACTTTGCTAAATTGGAAAGTAGAAAAATTTTGAGGGTTGAATATTGATTCTTCATCAGTGGCAGAAAATACTCGGTCTAAGAAGAGGGTAATAGAATCTCAACCGTCCAAATCCAATCAAGCATCCACTTTGTATCCTAGGTAAAAAGTGATAGTGGACAAAGATGCGGGAAAGAAGCTTCCAAGAAATGTAGCCTACTCAAGTCATAAGGAAAGAAGGTGCTTTGGGCATCACAATAATTTTCCAAAGGAGGATCCCAATATGCATAAAAATGTTGGAAAGGTAGGGGGCATTACCTTATAAAATTTTCAACAAATGAAGAAAAAAATATAATTTTCACGATGTAGGAAGCACTTTCAATTCCTTCCCAAAGGAATTTGTTGCAAGAAGCTCTGAAAATATTTGGTACAACCGATGGAGCATCAAGACGTGGGACGCCACTTGCTACGAGTTTTTCAACCGAGATGGTAAAATTTCTCCCAAGAGTAATAAACCTCCACCATTCTATATTTCTCTAATCATTGGTGACCACCTAGTATATAATTGCAAGATCGAATCTAGTCCCCATAGCTCAGTCATGCCCAGGACAAATTATAGATGTACTAGGCATATAATTTACGCTAGTTGCAAGAGGAGTTGTTCAACTTGAAAACTTTGCCATTCAAATTAGTGGAGTTAATAAAGGACTTCATCTTACCATCTATGCATGTATGAGTTTTTCATTCACTCAAGACATATCAGTCATCGATCTTCCTCCTCTCTTTTCCATTTTCCTATCATAAGATTTCACTACCAATATGGGTGGTTATCTATCAGTTGATTGGTCACATATGAATCTCAGGACTTGATAGGGAACCAAAGTAACTATAAGGGTGGAACCAATTTTTCATAACCATGTGGAGCCATACAATGCTAGTCCTATCAACAAAAACTATACAATTCGTGACCGAAGAAGAAGAAGATACTAACCACTCTTGTGGAAGAATTCCCTAATACTATGCTAGATGAAGTGAGTAGAGATCATCGGATATGATTCCTATGCTGATTTATTGGTAGAGGAAGAATCTGGTTTTCTACTTTTGGAGGAGATGAGATTTGGTACATATTGCATTCATGAAGAAGGTGATCATACCACAACTTGTTAAGACCCAAAAAAACTCTGGAAGGACTTTGGAAACTATTTTTCAATGGTTCAAGTAGTAAGAATGGAGCAGGTGTTGGTGTCATATTAGTTTCTCTAGAAGGGGATAATTACTTCTCATATTTTCGAATGTGATTCAACTACACCAAAATTTTGGTGAATATGAATCTATCATGCAAGGAATTAAATTGGATCAAAAGAAGGGAATCAAAGATTTGACTATTTTCGGTGACAAAAATTGGTCATACATCAAGTGAGAGTGCATAGCACATCCAAAAATGATCTTTTAAGATCATACAAAAACTATATTTGGGATTTGATTGAAGATTTCGAGGCTTTTGGGATTCATTCTATTCCTAGAAATCAAAATCAAGATGATGATATGCTTTCCATAGTTGGATTGCAATATGATATACCTATTGATATCATGAAAGAAGGGTGGAAATTTTTCAAAATGGTGCTTCAACCTACGAGTTCTTGATAATGTGAGCAATTTGGAAAGTGTTTGATAGTGAAAAACAAATCATTCTTTTCCTAAAAGAAGAGGAAGAGTTTGATACGAAGGTAAAATGAAGTTGCAAGAAGCATACGGTGATCAAATCATAAAGTTGAAAAACAACAAGCTATGAAAAATATTAATTCTTGTGGAATCCATCTTCAATTAAAATTATCAATCCAAAAGAAAAATCTCTAACATGGTGGTCAAAGAAGAATATTTTGAGTAAGTCGAGGTAGCAAATGAAAAGGTTCTAAATAATGAAAAAGTATGTACTCTGAATAAAAAAGAATATTTCATCAAACTTTTTCAAGAGTATCATGACATTTTTACGTGGAGCTACAAATACCTGCATGGTTTTGATCTAGGTCTAGCACAACAAACCATCGAAATCGATCCTAATGCCAAGCGAGTTAAAGAAGAAACAAAGGCCAAGTAATCCCAAAATTGATCCACTTGATGAGGAAGGAGATAACCAAACTCATTGAGGCCTATATATTTTTTTCCTATTAAGAATTCCTCCATGGTATCCAATCTGGTCCATATAAGGAAGAATAATGGAGATATTCGATTATGCATGGACTTGAGGATTTAAAGCGTAGCTTCGTTGAAAGATCATTGTCCCATTACATCAATGGATAAAATCCTTCAAATGATGTCAGGAGCTCAAATATTTTTTTTCTCGATGGATATTCAAGTTACAATCAAATTCTGGTCCAAGATCTAATCAATTCAAAACATCTTTCACTACCAAGTGGGGCATGTACGCTTACAACAAAATGCCATTCATATTATCCAATGCCGAGGATACTTTCCAAAGAGCCATAGACATGGAATTTAAGGTACTACTCAATGACATCATCTTGGTTTACCTTAATGATATAATTGTATACTCTAATCATACGAAGACCACATCACACATCTAAGGAAGGTTTTATGAAGATGCCAAGAATTTGGGATTTCACTTAATCCCAAGAAATGTATTTTTACGAGTGCACGAAGGAAAATTTTTGGGGCATGTTGTTTCGAGAGGAAGGAATTTCTTTTAATCTATCTAGGATTCGTTCAATTATGTTCTTATCTCTCCCAAGTCATAGGAAGGGTCTCGAGTTGTATTAGAACCATAAACTTCATGCAAAGGTTCATTCCTCAATTTACAACGTTAGATAAACCATTGACAGAAATGCTAAAAAATAATATGCCATTCTCATGGACAAAGGAAGGAAGGGAGAGATTTGAAGCCATCAAAATGACCATTTCTCAAGCTCCTGTTGGTGAACCCCAGGTTTGATAAAGATTTTATTTTTATGATTTTGCAGGTCAAGAGAGCATTTAAGGGATCCTCACCTAGAAAAATGATGATCTGATGGAGCAACCAATTGCTTTCTTCATTCAATCCCTCAAAGACTAAGATCTCAAATATTCATTCATTGAAAAAAATTATTTGCGGTTATTAAAACTTTGAACAAATTCAAGAACATGTTGTCAACAATGAAATTCATCTCATGATCTCTCATCTAGGTGTCAAGGAATTTTTTTAAAAAAGAGATGAATGAAAAGCTTGTTGGATGGATCATGAAGGTGGAGTATGAACGTACATATCAAAGTTACCAAACTTTTCGAGAGGTAAAGGTTTTTTTCAACAACTTACTGTGCAAACCTAGAATCAAAAGGTGATGAGGACGTGATGCTCCTAAACACTTATGAAGGTGATGATCAGGTTAACTGGTTATCCAAAATTAAGAGTTTCATTTTCTCAAGAGCATGTCCTATTGAAATGGATAAAAATCAAAGGAAGACTTTCCATCTTCAATCTATTTCATATGTCCTCGTGGATAATGTTCTCTTTCAAAAGGATTTGAATGGTGTTCTTCTTCTGTGCATAGGGTGGGAACAAGTGAGTAAGATACTAGAAGAGTTCTACAATGGCCTATCTGGAGGACACTATTCTACACAAAATATTGCTACCAAGATCATGTGAGTGGTTATTACTGGATGGATTTTTTCAAAGATGCCCATCTCTGCGTAAGGAAGTGCAAAGAATTTTCCTTTTTTTCCAAAGTAAATAGAAGTTGACAGCTCTTCCACTCCATTTAATTCAATTGGATCAACCCTTTGTTCAATGGGGGTTTGATTTCATCGATGATCAATCCTCCATCTAGTGATGGACATAAATCGGTCCTCACTACCACAGACTAATTTACTCAATGGATGAAAGTGGTAGTATTGAAGGAGGGTAATGATAAGGATTTCCTTGATTTATTTGAGGGCATAATGAAGAGGTTTGGCATTCCATGCATGTAATTTTAGATAATGCGATGGATTTCCTTGGTCTGAAGTTGAGTGAATGGGTTATCAAAAATGGGTTCCACCTCAAGACTTTGTCCAATTACTATCCGCAAGGAAATGAATTGTCCAAGTTTAGCAACAATAACTCATAAGGATTATCAAACAGATGATGGAGACCAACAAGAGAACCTGACACACATAGCTTAATACGACCTTATGGGAAGATTAGATCACACCAAAAAGGGTAATTGGAAATTCTCCCTTCATGTTGGTGTATGGGTGAGAAGAAAAAATTCCACTATCTTTGGAATTACCTTCTTTAGAGCTTACACATCAGGTTGAGGTTATGGAGAGTGACCTATGACCATCAAGTTTCTTGAACTAAAGGAGTTAGAAGAACTGTGAAACACGACTATGAAGACTTTGGAGCAACATCAAGCTCAAGTCAAGAAATTTTTTGACAAGAATACATTCAATAGGAA
This sequence comes from Taxus wallichiana var. yunnanensis, assembly GCA_018340775.1. NCBI lineage: Eukaryota > Viridiplantae > Streptophyta > Pinopsida > Cupressales > Taxaceae > Taxus > Taxus wallichiana. The sequence continues at coordinate 599,168,380 of CM031237.1, read as the reverse complement.
TTTTCAAGAGGGATATTTAGTTCTCAAATGGGATCTGTGAGCCAAACCAAACATGCATGCCAAGTTTTATGCTCTCTAGAGTGTGCCATACTTCATCACAAGTTATAAAGAAGTGAACTCATTTCATCTATCCAAGCTCAATGGAGAAGAACTACCAATTCATGTGAATGAGATACATCTCAAATCTTTATTTTAAGATCATTCCGGCCCCTGTATAGTTTAGTTAGGTGTTTTTCTCCAAGTTATTTTACACATTCGTGTGTGTTTCTATTGCTTTTTCTTTCCTTGTTGTTGCTTGTTTTGTTGTTCTTACACATTGTATCATCATCGGATATTTTCAAGGATAAGAAAGGTTTGATGTTTCGAAAATATTTTTAGATATCCAAGGTTCCTCAAAATCTTCATCCAAAATTTCCAAAGTAATCTATAAGTGTGAAACGTTTTTAGCTTCATTACTTTTCCTACCTAGTGTTATCGCAAAGTTCAAGATCAATAATAATAAGAAATATTTTGGTATGTATCACAAAAGATCAAATCACTTTCAGGATTCCAATCATGACTCCATGACCAATGGGTGATTTAAGGCTACGGAATCATGCTTAGCAAGAAACCATCCACGAGAGCTTGCCAAAATGTTATCCAATTTTGTGCACATAGAAAAATTAGACAACGGGGTCAGGTTGTGTTTGAAACAGAACGTTGGTCCCGATGGACCCACTTCTAGTCATTATCAAGATAAAATAATTAAAGTAATTAATTAATCATGTTGAGGAGATTCTATTATATCTCTATGATATTCATGTTTCTAGGAGAATCTTCGAAATCCAATGTTTTTAATATCAAGTGTGGGAATGCCCCAAAAGGGTCTTCGAGCTCTATTAACTTGTCGAGTAGGTCGGTGAGTTACTCGGTGAGCTGATATCATATATAAGGTCAAAGGGCTAGGTTGTATTAAATAATTCAAAATAATTACATGGGTACTGAAATATCACCCAATGTTGCATAAAGAGATCTCACCTAACGTTGAATTGAACCGAGTTGAGCTCACTCAGTGAGGATCTCGGTCATTGAGTCAATCCTGTAGAGCTCGGTTAAAGAGCTACGAGATGAAATGCTCAATAGAAAATCTCAGATCATGACTCAAAATGGGATTGATGGAGAAACATTTCTTGGGATTGCTCGAGTCATTCAAGAGGGATCTCGACAAGTCTTGGAAGAGTTGGAAAGTTAGTGGTGAAGTGGCTCGAGCCCAAGTTTGTGGCCAAGTTGATCGATGTCAAATTGCATTGAGATTTTGGTTTGGGCTCATCAATGGACATGTCAGTTGAGGCACGCATTAAAGGAAAGGAACATGTTGATCTCATAGTTTTGAATCCATGCATTGAAAATAACTGAGTAAGAGAGTATCTCTAAGCACTAAGCTAGGAGAGTACACAGATGGCTCGTGAAACCCATCAGATAGAGATTGATCAAGTTTGGGTGTTAGCGCAAATATGGGGAACTTAGTGAGTCTTAGAGTTGAGAAATATCCCATTCTAGAGCTCGGACTCACCGAGTCATGAGATAAAATGTAATTTCACAAAGGGGCGAGATGATATTGAGATCAACAAAGATGAGGGACTTGTCTCACTAAAGTTATCTCAATACTTAGAAACACTGGATGGATCAATCCTATAAGATCCATGTCAGCATAATCTTGAGCTCGAGTTGGTTGAGTCAAACCAAAATTGGAAATAACTTCGAATTCAAGTGAAGCTCACATCTCGGTGTCAAGGGGAGACTCGAGTTAAAACAATCAAGCTTGATGAGGAAGATGGCAAGTGAATATGGAGATCCCACGATGGGGAAATTTGAGGGTTTTTGTGAGGTGGGGATGTTGACATGGTAAACCAAGGAAAATATTCCACGTCGGGGAGTTTTGGGAAAACATGGCCAAGTGGGATAAAACCATGGAAAACCATAATGGGATTTCCATGAGTTGGGAGAAATTCAAACCAATTTCCAGGTGGGGATTTCATAATGGTAAGCCATTGTGATAGTTTCACATAGAGAAGAGGTCCAATATGGTTTCCAAAAACTAGGTAGGTCATCAGGGGAGTTAAGGCATGCTTAAGTGATTGAACAATCATATACAAGATGGTGATTCATAAAAACAATGCATCGATAAAATGAGTAGAATATGTTCGATCATCCCGACGTCACGGAGGATTTCATCAATCGAGTTTGATATGTTATCTTCGTGAGTGGTGACAATGAGTTGCGTTGATATGGAGGACTCGACATAGTACACACCTCAACATATCAAGCTCTTCTCTCGATGGTCATTGTGATTCATTACGAGAATGAGTAAATGAGAATAGCTTAGTCGAGTTTGATTTTCTAGGGATGAGAGAACTCGGACAAGTAGCCAGCTTCATCTATCCTTGGAAGTAGTGATCCCAACGATGGATGAATTGATCAATAATGAGCATGCAAAATAGAGCTGTGGAGGAAAACAATCCAATAATGAATTGAAGTGAGATTGTGAATGAAGCTTGGGATACCTAGTTGAGAGTGCAAACTCGGTGATTTATGAAGAAAATTGAGCTCAAGGTTATGTTGCGGTGAGAGATATGGGTCTCGAAAAAAGTAGGTCAGCCAAGTCATTCGTATGAGGGATATGAGTTGCTCATAAAGTGACTTTATGGCTCGATGAGGACATCAAACTTGGTAGATGGATGTGAAGTTAGGAGCTTAGAAGAATCATGAAGAGGCAACTCATTTGTAACAAATCACTAGGATGATCTCGTGAAGGACTCGACATCAAGTTCAAGGATGGTGTGATGTAGGGGAAGTGACAGGGCTCAAGCTCCTCACCTACAAGGTTATACATAGGATGAAGATGGTACAATATACGGGCCCGAGTTGGAGTGATGGAATTGACATGGGAGAAGATTCAATGGCACATGGGGAATATCTCATAGTGAACTTGAGGTATAGAATGACTCGATCATTGGGTTAAGCTCATAATGAGGATGACAATGCATAATGTTGGTGAGGAGATCTCAGTGGATAAGATGATCAATTTTTGCATGAAACCAAGTTGCGAGTTGTGCATAAGTCAACTTAGACACCATCGCATAGGTAAGGATGGTCTCATGAATACAGCGAGCCAAAATATTAGCTATCAAGCCATTTGGGGAGTTTACCATATGACTTGCCAAGTAAATTAAGGGACATGCTTAGGCTTAGAAGACTGCGGCCAAGACCGAGCATCCATCATGTTAAAGCATGGCTACAAGGAATATTTACGGTGTTGAGTCAATGAGAAGCTCACAAGTTTTTCTTGTATGACACAAAGACCTCAAGTTAAAACAAAGGATGAAGGAGTTAAGCTCATAGATTGGCTCATTGAGGAGTCATGGACATGAACCGAAGGAGCTCCTAGGTCGATGCGATGAAGGAAATAAACTCGCAAAGGGATGTTGAGTTCCACCAATGTATGATGAGCTCAGAGAACTCATGGATGTGGAACCAACAAGGTGAGTTCACCAAGGTTCACCCAAACATGGAGGATCTTGCCATGCATTTTGATGTTCTCTTTGAACTTGTGAAGGAGAATAAAGTGAAGGAGAATAGCTCTTGGAGTGGGTTCATGGAAAGAGTTGAAGGTATCTCATGGAGAGGCAAAGATGACAAGGAGCATGTAGAGCTCAACCCAAGTGAGTTAGGGCCGAGCAGTCGGGAAATCATAGGATGAGCCTACCACGTTCAAATGGTAGGTGAGCCCATTGACTAGCTCAATGAGTTGACATGCAAGCCAACCACCGAGTTTTTCTTTCTCTCAAGGACCTCCTTCAATCCAAATCAACCCTAAGGGGGTCCCACTTGGAATTGTCATTAAATTGATATTATTTTAAAATAATAATTAAATTAATATTTTTATTATTATTAAAATATTTTGTTTAAATTTTCTTCTAATTAAATGAATGGATAAGTTTAGACCTTTCATTAATGACACATGATGGGATGTTCTTAAGTAGTTCAACCAACTTTGTAATTAATGTTGACCATCATGTGTCTTCATTTTAGGAAAGAATTTATGGCTTCTCCTTTCTTCTCTCACAAATTTCTTCTATAAATGTAAGTTGGAAGCTCATTCCAAGGGGTTACACATTGGTTATAGAAGTTATATGTGTAACACAAGTTGGAAAAAGTTAGAAAGTTTTATACATTTTTTCAATAATCCTCTCTTTTACAAGCTATCTTTGTGGATTAAGGGAACTTTCAAGCCTCTTTTCTAAGACTGTAATGGAAACCATTGCCTCTTATGAATGTAATGATGCATTGTGCATGTTGTTTAAGTAATAAAGTGTGTGTTTTGTGACTAATCTTATTCATTTCATCATTCTATACTTCTTTGTGCCTTTCTCATGCTTGCAGGTACATTGTGCAAGTTTAAGTTTATATTGCAAGTTCTTGGAGTTTTGTACTTATCAGTGGTGGAGTATTGCATGCAGTTGAGTTTGGTGCTTGTTCACCCTTCTCAATTTCATCCTTCTTCACTAGAGGACTGATATATTGTTTTTTTGATTGAGTTTAACAAAGGGAACACATGCTTCTTAGTCTGTGGTATTTTGTTACCCTCTCTAAGTTGCAGTAGGTGAATTTGACTTGTGGTGCACAACACCCTCTTCAAATCAACCCTTCCCAAGTCTAGAAACACCCTTTATTTGGTGCATCACCATCCCTAGTATAGTTTTATTTTTTACAAATCTCTTTCCCTAAAACCCATGAAAATGTTAGCATAGGTCTAGATAACCATTGTATCATACTAGGAGTAGTACAACACTTAGTTTAGGAAGAGGAAGTTGGCCTTCTCCGGAGGTTCACCTTGAGCCCAAGTCCCAAAACTTGAGAGTTGATCTAATGTTACCCAATTAGACCAAATTTCCTGTTCACATTCTTAGAATTCGAGAGGGTGCATTGATTTGGCCATAAAAATTCCCTAGTGTATGCATCTACTACCCGCATGGTTACGAAGACAGGTTCCAAGTCAGAGTCATTCACTACCCTAAGCATCCATTGTGGATCAATTTGCTTCACAATCATCATCCCTACACCCTTTTCCTTCCTTTGGTTCTAGTTCATATGATCATATAACTCAGGGAACTCCTCATACTTATGTTTTTTCCTGCACCATGAGCATTGCAACAAATCTGGACACTCGTGCTTGTAGTGTTCAGTAGATCCACAACTATAACATGTTCCATAGGGAAATTCACTCCTACCTCCTTAACCACCATGACCTTTGAAAACTCTATAAAAACCTATTACTTGCCAACTCCATCTTTGTGCCCTTCATACTGATGTCCTTCATTCCTTGAACAACTCCCAATGTTGGTTTGGTGCACACTAGTATCAATGACATCATGGATTTGTTCTATCAAACGACAGTCCTTCGTATCATGGGTCGTAGACGTACAAATCTTACAATAACATGACACATTCTTATAGATCGCATGTTACAACAATGGTAATCTACTTACATCATGATCCCCATGGCAGATTTCACAATCTACTGACATAATGCACACCAAATTTTGAGGGAAACTATCCTTGGTATGTCCTTCTATCTCACAGTCTGTACACCAAAGTCCACTGCAAGTTTCATGAGCCAAATTTGCAGATAGTTTTTCAAGCTACTTTTCTATGGCATCAATATGTGCTTCCAAAAATGGGATTACCCAGTGTCAAAACCTCGATGGCTTCAACGTGTAGAGCAGCTTGCTTGCAAGGCCTTGCGGGTCAATGAAATTCTTATGGGAAAGTTCTCATCTAAAAAGAGTTATCAATCCTCCAATGAACCATTGAGCATGCTGAGATGGATGGATATCATAAGATAGTTTTGATAAGAGAGTCTTAAAGCACACATCATACTCCCACACACTCTCCACCATACCTTGTTGAATCTCCTAGAGCGTACCGATCCTCTTCTTCTTAAACTCGGGAATATAAAATTCTACTAAGCGGTCATCACACATCACAAAGTATAATCCACCGAGTGTCGATGGGGTCATACTTTCGATACTTGTTATGCATGTACCCTTAAAACATAGTTGTAAACTGGCTTTCCTTCCAATCTGGGCGGTGATACCCTTAACTCACCATAGCAATTCACATTTTTGTACATGCTTTGTAGCATCCTCAACACCCTTTTAATTAGGTAAATGTAGAGACATCTCATAAAACACTGTTGAGGTGGTTGAGGTCCTTTTCCACTAGTTCCAGAACCTTGACCTCTTCATGTGTTTCCACCACCACCAGACCCATTAGATCCACTAGTTCTTATTCCTCTGGATCCACCAGATCCTCCTCCCGTAGTAGGTAAAGGTCCTAAAGCAGTAGTTATGCCTTGTGCTCCCAATGTTACGCTGAATTACATGTTATGATTAGTGACATCAAACCACTCACGAAGTGGTACCTAAACCTTATGTACCTACACTTTTCCCAAATTTTATGCCAGACAGGATACCTCCAAACACAAGAAATTATTGTGTTGTCATAGATGAAATAAATGAAAAATTATATCTACTAGATGCTGCTCAACCACCACTACTAATACCAACTGGATTAACAAAACTTCTCTCAGGAACTGGAAAACTAAGTGTTAGGGTTTGGTCACTAGGTGGGCTAAGATGTGTGCCTACGACTCTCATCCTTTCTCTATATGACCAGATCTAACCAGAAGCCAAGGGGTTTTCTATCTCACACTTTCCAAGATGGGGTAGAAAAAACTACTTAGGTTCCACATCCTTCCCGCAACGTCTACCTCCATAATTCCATCACTCCTACAACTTTGCACTATCTTGCCAACTCCCTTTCTCGTGCTTCATTATACTTGAGCCCCCTATCCTCTCTCTCATTTTCCACCACAAGGTCTGTCATCTCTTACCACACCAACTTTCACACCCCATTCTTAGTGGGAAGTTAGCCAACCATAGAAAATTCTTCCATGCTCGAGTGATGATCAGGATCTTAATGGCTAATGACATAAGTACGCAAGAATGATCCTCTTAGCTCCCACAAGAACTCAAACTTAATAATCTTTGGGAAAGAATACATAGAAATCATGTATTCCAAGGTATAGCTGGTCAACACTCCACTCCACCAATGATCAACAACACAATTCCAAGTTAGATCAACATCATGCAGCCTCTGATACTCTTCTTAGGTCCAAACACAAGGTCTATAATACCAAATCTTCCTTGATGCATATGTCGACAACCATTCATACAACTCTATTGGGAAACAAAAAAATAATGTCTCATAAAGCTCATGATACAAGGTGCTCCTATACCCATTTACATACATCAAAATCATATCTAGTGTTAAATTTATAAGAAAACTCATCCTCCGTGCTTTTAAGACAAGTCTCGATGCTATCCAAGGTCAAGCATTCTGTTATCACACACCATTCTCACAACAAATTCAAAAGAGGTCCCAACAATGGAACCAAGATGAAGTCACTTTTCCCTACTCCATTTCTCCCTAAGCGCACCATCCTATCACCCAACATCAATTGGGCTATCACCTAAGGTGTGTGCAAGCACCGAGCCCCTATTTTATGTGATCCTTGTAAGAATGCTTTGCCATTAATGGAGGAATGGTTGCAGAACTAGAAACACATGCATTTAATCTAATACAAAGGTAGATGAACTAGATCTAAGCATAAATGCACCATGATGTAAACGTAAAATTACAATAGCATAAGAGAATTAGATATGAACCACGAACAACAAGAAGAAAACACTAGGGTTTTGTTATGCACCTAGGAAAGGATGTTATGATGTATATGTATTGATGGAGATGCCAACATGTGGCACACATCCCCTTATCTTATTATATCATTCATTTATGATTTATTATGCTTAGGAGGTTAGCCTCAGTATTGGCCATAGGTTAGAATGGTATATATAGGGGTTAGAAGGTTGTAGTTAATCATCATATTGAGTATTGGAGTGTTATTGTATGGTTTGGAGGTTACCCCCTCGAAGTGGTATTGGAGGTTGCCCCCTCAAAGTGGCAAAGATATTATATGAGCATATTGTCATCATTTATCTATATTTTGGTGTTCTCTCATGTTATACTACTGTATATGTTCTGATTTATACAAGTAATATCCTTACAAGTGGTATCAGAGCAACCACCCATGTTCGAATCCCACTCGGTTGGTTACGTCGTGTAGTCGGGGCCTATGGGGCACCTAAACGTCGGTGAAGTGGGGCTCATACGTATGGGAGTGCGGGCGCAAACCCATCCCAAGTCGGGCTCTAAGCGTGGTGGGATGTTATGATCCTCATGTTTCGATTTCACTAATGCCTTGAGGTTTTGGTGTAACGGTTCGTTACATTTGATATCAAAGTAGCGATTTTCACCAAAATTAGGCAAAAACCCTAAAAAAAAAAATTTGAATATATCTTGAAGAGGGTATCTATTTTTTTCCCAATTTTTTCATCATAATTTGGAAACACTCTAAGTAAGTATATCTGAAAATTTCAGCTCCATTAAATCTGCTTTTGGATGTTATTTGTGTTTTAGGTTTTTTCATAAATTCACTTTTCAGAAGCATATTGTGGTATTTTTATCAAAATTTATATTTTCGGAAAGCTCTTAAAATTTTAGTTAGGGTTTTTTTTTTTTTTTTATCCATCTGCTGAAATATTTTCATAATTACTAAATCCTAATCATGATCACGGGGATAACAAATTTTTATGGAAATGGTGAGATGGATGCTAAAGAATGGTGGATAAAATTTAAGAATATATATTTCTCATATTTCATGACAAGGAATAGGTTTTCACATTATCTTGGTGGTCCTGCATGGATTTGGTTTTTTGAGTTAAAAATGACAGGAAGGATTGGTCATGGGAGGAAATGGAACAACTTTTTATGGATAGATGGGACCACAAAGAGGAATAAGAGTCAAAGGAAGATGATGGGGAAGAATATATTGAAGAATCAAGAGAGAAAGAAGATGAAGAGGAAGGTGAAGAGGATTCAAGGTAAGATGATGGTGCAACATATATTGAAGAATCAAACTCATAAGAAGTTGAAGAAGACTATGAAGAAGAGGAAGAAAAACAAGATATTGATGTAGAAGAAGATATTATAGCTCCCAAGAAGAAAGATAACATATTTCAATTTCATGGATGCATTCAAAGGAATAAGATAATTGTTTCCATAAACCCTAACAGCAAGTATAACTTCATCAATAAGGATATGGCTCAACATCTATATATTCAAGAAAATAATATCGAAGAAGCTCAAGTGAATGGTAAGAAAATTCAAGTTTTTGAAGATTTAAAACTTACTATGGAAAAATATACTTTACATTCAGATTTTTTTGCCTTATATATGGATGGTTTGGATATTGTTCTTGGGTATCCTTGGTTAGAGACATTGAGGACAATTAATATTAATATGAAAAATAAGTTTATGAAGATTTGGTACAAAAAGAAGAAGGTCACTTTATAGGATATCAGGCTTAATGGAAATCAAAGAAAAGTCAATATAGACCATGAGGATGATTTAGAATATGGAGAAGAAGGGAATAAGGATGATTCAAAAGAGGAACATGAAGAAAAATAAGGAAATGATGATTCATCTACTCAAGAGAAAAAGAAAATATCAAATGCAAAGGTGGAAGAAGAAAAGAAAGTTCAGAAATAGGTTGATAAGGTTGAGGATACTACAACTGCATCATATGGAAATCCACATCAACATGAGAGAAAAAAATCATGGAGATATCCCAGGGCACATCATATTTCCAACCAATATAGATATACAGGTAATTAGAGGAATAATCACTTTATTTATACAAGGGATCAATGGAGCAACAATTATGAAGCATGGAATCCTTATTATGGTTATACATGGAATCCTTATTATGGTTATGCATTGAATCCTTATGTTGGTTATGCATGGAATACAAGGATGATAAAATATGGTCACGAATGGAATCGAGTAGTGCAATGGAATATGGATATTAGTTTAGATATGTATCATCTACCAGGATCACATATGGATGGATGATCAATCATGGTGCAGCGTGTGTAAAAATTTACAACACACTCGTTACATGGTTTAATTTATTACTCATCACAAAATAATTAATAAATAACATTCATGTTCATAACAATAATGTTGAAACATCTACTTAACATTACATGTATATTTCAATGATATTCCATATTACAAAAACACTAGCAACGCTACCATTTCCTTCTTGTCCTGCGTACCTGTAACCACTGCATGGTCAACACAACTGTTGGCATGGCATCAAAATACAACCAAGCATGATATACAATTTCACAGTTATCTAATAATAATGAAACTATATTTAACACACTTCAAAGAAGAGTAAGAATTGTAATGCCATTTCATTTTGTTTCCAAAGCCAAGGAGAGAGATAGAGATGGGAGAGACAAAACACCATTTTTCCACATTCAATTTCTTTTCAAGAAAGTGTCAACATAAATTTTCCTACAGTCATGTATTTGTGTTTACAAGGTTTCTCTATCATTATTTTACTTGGATAAGTTCATAGGAAGATTTTTACCAATTAGTCACAAGTTTCCAAAGACGTCAAATTTAGACAAATTACTCACAAACTAGCGATCAAAACCATTTTGAAACTCAAATACATTAGGGAAAAATTTCCTACCCATTCCAATATATACATGGAAACACTCAAATTTGACGCAAACCAAAACTAGAAAATAGGATTAAAATGACATTCATCTTTCTAGAGCTACCAATCGTAAATGTACCTAAGAGGCCTCGTCACCCAATGACCGGAGGGCTACAAAACCTATAAAGAAAACTAGCTTGTACGTATTTTTTCTCCAAAATGAGGGTTTGTAGTAATTTTATCATAGAAATATTAGAGGTATGCGGAAGGCAAAATCCATTCTGACACTTAGGGCCAAAACGATGGGTCAAAACCAAACTACAGTTTAAACTTTATGCAACTATTTAAAGTTGAAAACTAGCCCACTAGGATCCTAAACACCTTACAAAACAAGATAAAGAAAACATCCAAGGGATAACTCGAGTTCGATTAAACTCTCTACATGACAAGGTACTGCTAATTGTTTTTCTCATTTCGGGGTTGATACTCATGATTTGTGCGTTATTGAAAATTAGTTTTTTTATTAAGGTTGCACAAGGTCACTAAGGAGTGGTTTTCACTAATTTTCACATTTAACCCACCAACTCCATGATTTTTGAATCCAAAATCTTATCGCAGATTTATCTATCCTTCATACAAGGTAAAAGAGAGTAGTTTTTTCATACCTGGTCATTTGTTTAGTTAAATATAAAAGAGGTGTAATTTGAAATTGGATAACCAAATTTTGTTTAATTCACCTAAAAATGTATTCTTCATTAGTATTATTTAAAAATCCATTAAAATTTGGAAAACTAGAACACTAAAAAGTTAAGTATAGAGTAATATGTCCATTCTTGGATTGAGCAGGTGAGTGATCAAAGAACAAAGAGTGCGTAGTTTACAATCATCTAAGAATTCCATCAAACAGTTTGAGGACTTTAAAAATGCTTCCATTTTCGCACATGCTGTGAATATTCTAGCCAAGGTTGTTTAGTTGATTTTTATACCAGTTTCTTGCATAATTTAAAAGTCTCCAAGACCTTTCAACACAAATCTTTGCACATAACCTACAATCACACATTCCATGTGACCACATTTTTTTTTTTTTGCACTTTGTCAAATAGTTAGCGTGCCTCGAAAAAGTTCCCACATTTTAAAAATATAGCTATCAAGGAATTTATAACTACAAAAACTGACAAAATTTATCTATCCATTATGCTTTTATGGTTTTCCATACCATGGTATAAATCTTTTGTGTTGGCACACACTGGGTGGATGCTGCAAAAAGTTGTGGAGTTTGGATTTACAGCTGCCAAACATATTAGCTTATGAGTTTCCAAGGCTTTTTCAATAAACCCATCTTGTGCATGGCCTGTCCTTTCTTCCTCCTTGCACATCCACCAATAATTGTTGTCCATGAGCCCACGCTTCCTTTAGGAAAATTTTCAAATAGTTTATATGTCAAGAAAGGATATCCCTTTTTGCACAAAAATAGCCAACGTAAGCCTGAGAGGCCACATTTCCTTGGGGAAAATAGATAAAACATCCAAGTTCCCTACTCTAAACTTTTAATTTGACATTGGAAGGGAAAATTATCGTATAGGTCCTAGAATTTGGAATTACACATGTAAATTCCATTTATTATGAAGCTTCCAACACCTTTTAAACAAACCATTTGGTGCAGAGTCTATATTCTTTATTGACCGCGAGACCACATCTCCAATAGGAAATTAAAAGAACCAGGTGGACCCATGCCTAGGGGTCATGCTGTCTTTTTTTGTGGCATCCATAATTACCCAACACCAAGTCAATTTAACATGGAATACAAATGATGTTCAACCTAACACCTTTATACTTGCATTATTAAACATTTACATTGACATTGTCATGGGAAAGTATGCCTTCCAAATTTTACGTCTGTTTGAGAAATACAATTTTTTTTGCACAGGTTGGGGGCATATGAGGTAGGAAACATGGATAGGTTGAAACCAACCGGTTGCACTTTGTGAAAAAACAACTCTATTTTTATAAAGTGCCAACACTCTGCTCAACAACTTCCAATTTTGCACACGCTGGGAGGATACTAGTAAGGTTGTAGAGTTAGGATTGGCACCTAAACAAAAATTCTACAAAGCCTTTACTTCCTGCAACATATGCTTCCACCACAAAACACAAACCAAACTTACACAAACCATACCCATGTAACCATGGCATTTCACTATCTTGCTGATTCATGGAGGTATTCCCAACCACCGTATGCATGCCCATAATTGTAATTACATTCCCTGACTATAATTTTCCAAGAATCATCTCATGGCAGGAAACTTATAAACCCAAAAATAATTTCATTAATTCTCTCACAGAAAATTAAAAATACAATACCCACGCATTTACATCAATTATTTTTGAAATTATATTTGGATCAAGCTCCAAAATAAGTTTGGAGATATTTAAGAATATTAAATAAATATTTTTATATTTAAATGAAAAGTCTTCTTTTATACTAATTTCATGATTTAATTTATTAAATTATAATTTTGTATTGCCCGAACCTCAACAAGGTCCTAGTAAGTTACTATCATCTCATAATAAACTTCATTAATTTTAATAAAGGTCATTATGATTTAATTAATGTGACCTCATTATTTTTGACGCACCTCACCTCAAAGGTCTTAAGAGTCCTCTTAACAACCACGAAGTGGTAGTAACTGTAAATCCCGAGAGACCGACTCCCATTGATATAAAGTGTCTCAGAAGATTTATTTTTAGGGATTTCTTAATTAAATATAATTGCGCTCTTGACTTTAAAGGAGCGATGAGATAATGAAGATAGATCTCCATATAAATAATTTTATCCCTTATCAACATCTAATACCGCAAGGTAGTACTATTTTCTTTACACTCCATTAAATTGTTTCATTTTACAAATTATTTATATCAAAAACACAATGCTAGAACAATGAAATCACTCTTACTAAGGACCGACTTGATCCCACACAACTACAATCGAGAGGGGGTGGTAACAAGAGGGGCATTACATTTATATTATAAAATTTCAAGAAAGGATATATATTAAAATTTCCAACTATTATTTCACTAAAAGGTGTGTAGTATATTACCTTATACAATAATAGATTTTTCATGTATGCAAAATAAAGCGATTGATCTAAGCGAGTGCTAAGTTATCCAAATAATTTTTATAATGACAAGACCGAATAGATGGAGCATAAGGGCCTCTAATATAAACTATTATTACTTAAGAGTTTTATATTTGGTTTCAAATAATCTTAATTAATAAAACTAAATTGTAAATATTTGAATTTATAAAAATAAAAATATAGTCTAGCGGTCACTAGGTGGACAACTATTTTAAGTTAATTTGTATAATGATGATTTTATTTCATATCCTAGCAGGAAAAAGGTTTAATATGCATTTATTAGTAAATAGATTTATATTTATATGTATTATATTTACTTGTGCATATATGTAAGTTATTATATTTAAATATAGTTTACATCTACATAGGAAAAATCTAACAATATCATTACTTTGCTTCCACATATTCTAAATTGCCAACTTTATAAATTGAATTATTAGTAGTAGTGACTAGATATTGATAATTAAGTGTACTAATATAATGAAAGTTAAGTATAATAATTATCTCGCATTTATTTACAACATATTAATAAACAAAATTTAAAACTATCACATAGGAAGACCTAATTAATTGTTTCCCAAAATAATATAAAATTAAAAACTTATCACACCCCCTTTTTCTCATTATGATTTTTCGTAAATGAGTTCTCGATATCAAGAAACTTGTGGACACATGAACTGGTTACGGTATGCTTCATGTAAACACAAAAGGGTGTCGAAAATTTCCGTCGTGTCTTACAAGTTTCCAAGTATCAAAATTCATTCTACGTACTTTGAATGTTATAAATATATCATTCTTGTTGTAGATGATGATTTTGTTTTGTCTTTGTATGCTTATAATTTTTTTGAGTGTTAATCCATCTTTACTCTTTTGTTGTTGACTCATCCGGTTGTTGATAATAAGTTCATTTTAATAAGAAAATTGTTTACGATCATGGTGTTAGATGATCATATCTATTTTATTTGTATTCTTTGAGTTGATACTTTTATGTTATCATTACGAGATCATATTTCCAATTATAGTGAGACAATATGTTGATCATAACTATCTCACGATTAGTTTTGGTGGCAGCCTAAAGGAAGAGGTCGTAGACCTTGTAAGTATCTCATTCCTAATTAAAAGTTCAAAATCCCTTATATAATTGGGCATGCAATAACGATAAGTGTGTGATATATTTGAAGTGGTGATAACCATTGGGTAAGGTAATTCAATTGTTATATTTATTAGTAATAGTTTGGATCAAATGAATAATGATAAATTACTGTGTCAATGTTTTAAAGGGACAAGGTTGTATAAACAAAGGTCTAAGACCATTTGCTTGGTGTAATAACCACCATAGCCTTCACTATGTGATTAAATTATTATTTTATAAATATGTTAAACTTGGTCGGAAACCAACCTAAGCTAAAGTGATTTGTGGTAATTTAATTATGTGGTTAATTGGCCATTGGCCGACATTGACAATACTAAGGTTTTAACTACAAAGGAACCATCAATTTGTTCGAAAGGTAGTCCCAGTGCACATTTTACAAAGGGGATAAGTCAGACATGAAAATATTTATTGGGATTGCTAAATTTAAATAGGAAGTAGATAAGTCAGTTTTCTTAGAGGGAAACAGGGTGTTCAACTCCCCATGCCACTATGTGGCACCTTCTTGCATTAATGGTATTCAATTGGCTCCCCACGGACCTCGGTAGAAGCACGAAGCTTCTCGAGGAAGTTATTGAGTGGTTATGGTATTTTTGGATTTCATTTTTGTTTTCTATATTTTTTTCTCTTTCGAGATCTACATGAGAGGGAAGAATGTTAGTCTATTTCAAGTTAATCTGGTTATCCTTGCTTGTGGCTGCATGCATGATTCCAAACTGTTAGTTGAGAAAATTTTGGGGATCATTGATGATTGTTGATTAATAAATAAAATGGGAATGGGAATTTTCTAGGGACTATTACTTGTTTATGGATTCTAAGGAAAATCTGGTTGTGAGCTTGCTAGAATATTTGGTGAGAAAATTTACCCTTTTAATCTCAACCTGTAAGGAATAAGTTAGAGGAAACAAGAAGGATTGTGGGATCTATTTCACAAGTGTGAATCCTTTTCCTTTTTCTTCTTTAGTGTTTATGTTGATACAATGCTTGGAGAATAGTTCTCTACAAACAATTGAATGCATACATATATTAGTCTGTGAAAATAACAGGAAAAAATCTAGTTCGGTTAGTTAGAATTAATATGGTGTGTGTATGTCATTATTCGACTGGTTTCTCATCCCTCACTATTAAAAGTTTTAGGTGACGGTCTAAAATATTAATATGATGTTGACTGTGAAAATATACAAGTTTTAAATTAAAACCCCATAATGGGTATTGTAGAAAATGTGTTGGGTTGGTTAACTTTGTGTGTTTCAGTGCTTTTCAGTCTAAAATATTGACTTGCTAGTTTTATTGAGTCGGTTGCATTATTTTGTTTGAATGTATGATATATATATATTTTGTTTGAATGTATATATATATATATAGGGGATGACTATTACACTCGACACTTGTATGGTCAATGTGGGCTTCGTAAGTCTAGACCATAGCGCATAAGTTCGAGATAGGGGAAGACTTTGTCCATAACCCATTTTCGGGCATTGTCTAGTATGTCTTTTGTGTTTTTTTTTTTGTTTTAAAGGCCAACCCTAGATGCTATCAAGTTGGTGAGATCCTTAACCATAGGGAAATAAGGCCAATATATAATGAATTTTCTAGTATAAATTTTGTATTAAACCTTAAGAATTTTTTTCTCATCTTCAGTTTAATAAATAGATTAAGTTCCAGTGGAAGTTATATGGATGACATGTTGTGGAATTAATGTTGACTGCCTTTAGGGGATTATGTTAAGTCGATGCAACCAAACTCTCTTGATGAAAACATTATTCCTTGTAATTATGATGGATCTCAGTTCGGTTGGTTCGATTTAATTAAGGTAGTTTCAAATGAATTAAGGTAAATTGATTTCATTAAGATAGTTCAGTGTTTTTAAGGTTTTCAATTTGTTTAAGGTATTAAATGTTATATTTTAAAAAGAAGATTAGGAATTATTCTTTTTCACTCTCTTCGTAAAAAGTGGATGTATAATCTTTGGTTGTTGTTATGATTAAAGGATTTATTTGACTTTAGTGCATAAGACAAAGATATTTGATACTATTAAAAATTAGGGAATGCTAAAGTTTTTTGGTTATAATATCATTGGCTTGTGACGGATGTAATATTGGAAATATTCTTAATGCAATTAAATACCATAAAAGAAAGGTTTTATAATAATTAACACTTTCTTGGTTAAGATACAAAATGGATTTTAGATCCCATGTTATGGTAGTTATGATGATGGGAATTTTTGTAACTTGTTATCTAAAGTGGACTTATCTTCCTTACCGATTTACTATATCTGTCTCTAACACAAATATGTCTCTTTGAGCATGGAATTTCTTATGTGAAACTTAGATAGTTTATGTGATAGAATTTATAACATTGTCTCATTATCAAGTTTACTATTTAGATTTTTTTATTGCTGTAATTTATTCAATGAGTATTATATAAAATTAAATATTGAAGAAGTTAAGGATAAATTTTCATTCCGGTTCATTCTCAACCGATCACTTTTAGTATTTTTTCTTTGTTATAGATGGCGGAAAAAAGTTATCCTTGGTAGATGTTTTATAAATACTATGCATGAATTATTTTCTTAAATTGAGAATATTTAGAATGATTCAAAGTATTAAATGTATGCCATTATTGTAAAGTGAAATTGTTATTTCTCTATCATGTTTAAAAGAAAGGCATAAGGGGCTGATATAAACAATGTATTATTTCAGAAATTATATTTGTACTTGTGTTTATTATTGAGTTAATAATTATTAAGTTGATGATTTCATGTGTTATAAGATATGTCATTATAATGTTGATTTCATCTGTATATCATAGAAAAAAGTTAATGTTAAATGAAATTAATGAATTTGGAAATATATCATGTTATGTATACTGTTGATTAATTGAGGATGAAATGTATATGGAAACAAAAGTATCTATGTTTGATTGATAAACTAATACATTAGTTAAGTATAATAAAATGTATTAACATTTGAAGTATATATATTATGAAAATGTTGTAAAGTACAATTAAGAACTATTGCAATTACATAGTAAGCTATCTTAAATCAAAATTAAGATATCAATGGGTTATAACTCAAATACTCATTAATGTATCATAAATTGTTACGACACTAAAATAATGAACTTTAGGGACCTGTTAGAGCTCAAAATTGCACCTTGCCCGAGTCATAGACAACCTAGGATTTTGAGGCAACATGGGACTGTCTCCAAATTGTGGGACTTGTCTGTGAGACACACCTCAAGAGAAGGCTTGTTACTCTACCTTTTCCTAATGCTAAACTACTCTTAGGAATTGAAATGCAACTATCTAACTGTACTCTATCATTTTAAGGGACTAGGGTGAGAAGGAGATGCATAAAGATGAAATCCTAAAATAACAAAGGTGATGGCACCAAGAAAAGGGTGTGGAAATATCCTACTGAGGGAGAAGGGAGAAGGAAAATGGAGTAGGGAGAGGTCAAAAATGTGACACAAACCCAAGGATTCATTCACCATTTGTTCTCCATGAAACACAATAATATGAACCTATAAATGATAAATACATGCACAAGATGTCACAACAAGAAAGGAGATGCAAGGAAATGTAATAAAATAAATTCTAGGGTTAGAGGAACACCACATATAAGTTATTTTATTTCTTTCAAAGTATGTACATTCCATTACATGTGAAGAAAATAGGCACAAGAACACTTTCTATGCCCAAATGAAGGATTACAACGTATTGGCTACCTTGAAACAATTTTGAAATATTTCCATTACATCCCATAATTTCCCCCTAAAAATGAGAGGATTTATAATATATAGAAGATGAGAAAAGAGAGGGAAAATAGAAACTCGAAATTCTACTCCCACCCACCAACAAGATGCATTAAATTTATAAAAAGGGGCATGCACGACCATCCAAAGACATTCCTCCATGATGTCTTTCTTATTGGAGAAGGAAGAGCACCAATCATATCATACATGATTTCTCAACTACCCGCAACTACATCTTTTAATGCTGAGGAAATTTTATTATTTTTATCCCACCTACTCTCACCTAACTCAAGATTTGAAGTTGCCATGATGAATTTCATGATGAGAGATTTCCAAAAATTCCAAATTTGTTAAATTTGGACAACTAGGGAAAAATTTATGGTTGTTTGAAGTTTTACAGTCATGTGACATGTGGTTGCTTTTGATTCGTCTTGCGATCACCTTTTCCTATGTGTGCATTTATTTTCTCTCACCACATGTCAACATTGGTGTCTATTTTCCTTGTCTTTCCTACTACCCATATGGCACCATTTGATTAGTTACGGGCTTGTCTACTTGTTCTACATTTGACTTGGCCTCAAATCACACAGAACCGAAAGCTAATTTAAAAGAGTTGATTCTATGGCTTTGAGTTCTAGTAGATACCATCGAATTGAGAAATGTTGGAATGGTTGCATTTGATTGTCTTCACTATTTCGATATGTGCCACGAGCCTCCCTTGATTCATTGTTGACCTTGCACGACATGCTTGGACTAACATTCCCGCATCCTAGAACCGACGCCTTTATTTATCCCTTCGGCTTGTGGGTTGGCCTTTGTTGCAGGAACCTAAGTTCCCATGGAACTTGTTCCACATGCACCTCATTCTCCCAACTTCTCCTTCACGCGTAATACTCGCTTCTTCATTCTTCATCCCAAGCACCTTTGGGGTAGCTCTCATTCTCGTGGAACTTTTCTACTTACCCTTAATTCATGCACATCGTATACCATCCGATGTCCTCCATCCTCCACAATAATTATGTTCCAAAATCCTTTTATTTGTAGTCCGATTGGTATTGCGGAGAACTCACAACCCGATGGAACTTATTCCATCATTCCTCGTCCGATCAACATTTCTGCGATGGTATAACCCATTTTTTTGATGGATCTAAATCCATCATGGGAACCTTGGTTCCTAGGGAACCAATTCCATCTCGCACCTCCAAGACCCAAAATACACTACTGAGCCCAAATTTTCAATTTTCTCTAAATTTTTCTAACTTTTTGGACTTTTTGAGCTTGGAAAAATGTATGGAAATTCCTTGGAATGATTCTAACTACCCAAAACATGAGAAATACCTGATTTTATAGATTCCTCACTAAGACTCCATGAAAATACATCTTTATTTTTGAATTTAGCCAATTTTTAGGGGTACAAAATTGGATAACAATTTGGTGACTCACGGGGTAATATGCATGCTAGATTGAAAAGATCAGTGGCCTTGAAGCATCCATTAGGCATGGAGTCGCTTGATAATTTGAAACTAATATGAAACTTGAAACTCACACCCTTGAATCCACTTGAATCACTATTTGAACATGAAGTTGACCATATCCTTATAAATGTTTTATAAATAAGGTTTAATGAGAGTGGAAAATTGTTATGAGTTTGAAATTACACATGTTTCCCTATGGAAATGATCGATGAGATTGAGAATGAGTATCCGGAACTATCCCAAAATCTGATTTTGCCAATTAAAAAGAAAACTAAACTGATTTCTTGACAGATATGAAACATTATAGAGTTCTGAACTACATGTTGATGATGGATGCACTTGGAACTATTCCTACCACATTACTCTTTATTTCCCCATAAACAATGCTTCCTCCAATTGATCGTACAACAAAACAAAACACCGTAAAAATATGTACAAAACATGAAAATCATACATGCCCCAATTAGAAACATTCAGAGTGTGCACAATACACTTCTTTTACTAAAATAAAACTTACTCTACCCTACTCTAACCAAAGGAAATGAGAATCTAAAAAAATCCTAATACATGCAAGGATAAGTAGCTTCCCTTTCTTACAAATTTAGACCATGTAATTAATTTGGCGTTGAACATGGTCTTAAGTAAGAGTGAAAAACTGATTTGAAGCTAGTTTTCCACCCTTTTCATCAAAGTATCATTTAGGAAGAGAATGAATACCTCCTCAATATGATTTGCACTTGTTTTTGGATGTATTGGGGCTGAAATTTGAAACAAGCATGACCGATTGCAAATATATTATTGGATCCAAATTAGCCAAACATTTGATTGTGCAAAGGATGATCCTTGTGATTTTTCCATTTCTTTGACTATCAACCCCATGAATTATTAGGATATTAATGTTGACATTATACTAGTGTATTTAATAAGTATAAATTTTAGTAGTTATATTATTGTTATATAAACAATAATATATTAGTTGGAGTTGTTTTAACAACTCGTATTATTTGAGTAATGTATTGTTATGTGAGTAACGATCACAACTAAATAGTATTTTTAGGAGATATTGTGGGTAGAAGTTATTTGTGAATATAGGGAATCACCTATATATATGTAATGGACTCGAATGAAATATCGATGAAGTGGAGATTATTGTATGGTAAAAAAACTATCTCTGTGTTTATTTGTTATGATTTGTATTTAACTAATTTGTTGCTATGTTTTGGATCTTGCAATACCAAACATTGGTATCAGAGTGAGTTATCATATTCATTTAATGGATTTTTGAGCTTTAACTCAGGGGCAATTATATTTATAGTTCACCCTGAAGATGATAGTTGTGAGAGAGGAAGATAACTTGTAGTTTTATTATAGATTACATAGTTAGCAATATATGCAATTCAATTTGGTTTTTCTGCTAAGTTGTTGACGTGACTTTCACATCTGTTCAAGACACGTTGAATATTGTCATGGAATCTATAGACTTGCACAGTTTCTCACATCAACCAGGCCACGTGGAGGTGTAAACATGAACGATTGCATTTCTTTTGTTAAAGTTACAGGCACATCTGTGTTTTCATTATCGACTTATCCATCAAATTTGCATTGGGCTATTCTCTATCTACAAAGATTTCTTCTTGATTTGTGTACGTGCGTGAACCTGGTGGTCGATCTATCATCTTAGAATTTCTACAGCAAAAAAACCATCTGTAGTTTCATTACTTGTTGCTTTGCATGGTTCGTGATTCACAAATAAAAACTTGATCGTGACAGCCATAACAGAAGCGTTGGAGGAAGAAAGGGGTTTCAAAATATTTTTGCTTTCAAGATTGAAGGTTCTGATCTGTGCATTAGATCTTGGATCGATTCACTATTCAATACAAAATCATCAAGATTCGCATTAAAACCTGTCATGGATATGTTTCGGCTTTATTGCCTCAATTTCCATCATCAGCTACAGAAATATTGATCATTTTTTTGCATGAATTCAACTCGTACTTGGCATCTTGACATCCATCCTCCATCAGAATAAGTCTTCCAACACAGTTGTGCTTTATTCTAGCTTGTGCGCTTCATTGAAGTCAACAAATATTTAATTTATTCTAGTGTCAAACACGTGAAGTGTCACATATGGTAAGTCGTTAGTTTTTTTATGTTTTATGAGCTGTCAATTTTTAGTATTTGGTTATCTAGTTTATAATAAGTTGTGGCACTATTATCGATAACTAATGTTAATAGTTATTGCTCATATAAATCCTAGTAGGTCCATTCACTCAATTAAAACTCATCTTATCGGTCAATTTTGTTTCTTACAAGTTTGTTATTATTTGTCTTCATCGACAAAAATGCGTGTCATAGTTTTGTATTGTCAAGTAAAGTCAATAAGACCATTGTATACCATCTAGGTTATGTTATTTAAATTTTTTTGTGTTAGTTTCATTTAGAGTTAAGTGTCATAAAAATAATTCCATATAGGTGATTTTAGGATTTTTTAATTCTCATTTTCATTTAAAAAGTAATCTCATTTTATTACTTTTTAAGTTAGTCGAGTCTTCTTGTCCGATTCAAAATAGTCATTGTCAAATCTGTGAGTTGTCGTCAAATGTCGTATAATTGTAAAAAGTCGAAAAATTTAAAAAAATGCATTGTCGGTGTTACCCGACATCCGAAAAAATAAAGTGTTTCACATTGCGGGAGGGAGGATATAATAAGTTCAATGTGCAAAAAGATGTACTTCATGTTTACATGTGAGTTACATATTACTAGAGGATGGAGGCATTAGAGGTTTGAGGTCATAAAACGACCTCTCGTAAGTCGCCAACAACGGGGACACTTCACTAATTTGGTGGCACGTGTGTAGTGTGAGTTTGTTTTCAATTGTGTGCTTCAGTTTTTACAGTTTGCAATTTTCAATAAGTGGAAATTTCACATTGAGGGGGGAACATGATCAACATGATCCAATGTTCCATTTCCATTTTTAGTTTTGTATGTGATTATTCCTATTTCCCCTATGCAAAAACATAGTAAAGAACATATAGCACAGTGAAAAGCATCATCATGAGTCTTGATGAGGTAGAAGACCCAGATGTGTTCCTATTTGTACCTAGGTTTGTGGTTAGCCCCTAAAAACCATTGAAGGTTGTTCATATGTGTTCTTGCTTGAGTTCCCACACTACTAGGTTAGATGTGTTCCCTAGAGTGACTGGTTGATAGCAGATGATTCTTGAGCATGTTCCCATCCCTCGTCGGGTCGACGTGTTCCCAACAAGTACATGGTTGATAATAAGTTGATATGTTACTTATTATACCTTTAGTTCGAGTGTTATACCAAGACCATGAGCAAGCATGGGTGGTAGGATGTAGAGGAAGTGTGAAAGTTCTTTTGCTACCATGTAAACATTAAGGGGGGGAATGTTAGGATATTAATGTTTACATTATACTTGTGTATTCAATAAGTATAAATGTTAGTAGTTATATTATTGTTATATAAACAATAATATATTAGTTGGAGTTGTTTTAACAACTCGTATGATTTGAGTTGTGTATTGTTACATGAGTAACAATCACAACTAAATAGTATTTTTAGGAGATATTGTGGGTAGAAGTTCTCCGTGAATATAGGGAATCATTTCCTATATATATCTGTAATGGACCCGAATGAAATATCAATGAAGTGGAGATTATTGTATGATTAAAAACTATCTCTGTGTTTATTTGTTATGATTTGTATTTAACTAATTTGTTGTTGTGTTTTGGATCTTGCAATACCAAACATGAATGGGGTCATCCTAAAAACTTTCTTGAAGGTGGTTTTTTACAAGCTAATTTGAACCTTGTTACGCTTCCATAAACAACTTTGTATCCTCCATGATGATTTCTGATTTTGTAATTAATTCATCATGGATCTCCTCCTCCTCAAGCATAAAGCTTGAGAGATCAAACTCATCTAAAAAATCAGATTCTTGTAAGGATGAAGGGGAAGAAATATCGAAGTTTCATCATTAAAAGAAAGAAAGGAAATTTCTATGATCTCTTCTTCACTCAAAACCTATGAATCTGATTTTTCCTCCTCCATGGCATGAATATCCTCATGAATGGTTACAACATCTGGAGATATTATTGGTGGATCACTACAATCTTTCAAAAGTGCAACAAGTTCTAAGCATGTAAGACAATGAGGGTCACTACATTCAAATGGAACATCTTTCTCACTTAGAAGCTTCTCTTCCTTTTCTTTTAGCCCTTTAGTTTCAACCTCCTTGAGTTCATATTTTTAATTAAAATAGGAGGAATTTCTACAATGGGTTGGGCCACTTCTTCATCCACTATGCTCTTAGAATCAGTCCATTCTTCAACAAGTATTTCATGATTTTCAAGAATAGGACTCACCTCATCTAATTTTGAAAAATATGGAGAAGGCTGACTGTTAGGTTCTTAGTGATGAACCCCTTTGGCTTAAAAATCATTTCTCCAATCCTTAAAGCTCTAAATCTGATATACTTTGTTTGGCTCTTTTTATCCTACTTCTCTAGGCTTGCATGTGCATCCTATTATCCAAAAGAATGAAGCTTAACCCTTTTTTCCATGAAAGATTCAAGATCTTGTTTAGTCAGAAACCGAGAAATTGGGCCCTTAGTTTATTAGTCAACCACCAATGATTTTTGATCTTCAACTGACTCCTCATGAATTTTAGGCACATGTAGATCTAGTTTTGTAAAGTGGGGAAAAGATTTAGCCTTTGGATAATTTTGCAAAGGTTCAAATGGTGGAGGAGGTGAAAATATTTCTTCTAGAGAAGATGGGGATTTGGGAGGGATGATGACGGAAAAATGAAGGCGAGATGGAAGGGAAATATATGGAGAAGGGGAATCCTTGATAGGAGAAGCCATAAAGATAGGAACATGAAAATCAAGATGAGATGGTTCAGTTACTAAGAGGAAAAGGAAGGGCTATGAGATGGTAGTATATGGTTTTCCCATTGACAAGGTTGCCCAATACTATATTGGTAAGCTTCGTTTCTTCAACCCACTCTTCAATTCTAGGCATCATCTCAACCATGAAGTCCAACTTCTACCGAGGGTTGAACCAGTTTGGTATAGGGCCATCCCATGGACAAGGGACCCTGAAACCAATCTTGACTACCTTTAATGCACAATTAGCTCTGATCTACACCATGTTTTCCTCCATTCCTTGAATCTGTCTCTGTAAATCAACATCTTCCATGAGATTTCCACCATCACCTGCATAACCTTATTCTTGATAAACATTTTGGTTAGGATAATAACCATATGGGTCAGTGGAGGGTGGGTTATATGCATATTCTTCATGATAGGGCTCATAAAACTGATTTGTGGAAGGATTTTCAAAATATGGAGGTGGAGGGTAATGATACTACTGTTGCAAATGAGGGTTCTAATGAGGGAATGAAGTCATGATTGCACAACTTCATGAATGAAAGGAAAATGAAAGAATGGAAGGGAAATAATGAATGAAAATGAATGGAAGGAAAGGGAAAGGTTTACCAATCAAGAAAATGGGTTTCTTGTATCGTGGAGTTACCAAATGTTCTTAGAACTTCCTCCAAAGGCTGAAATATCACCAAGAGCATATCAAAATTAGTGAAATGAAGTTGTAAATTTCTTCAACCTTGTCCCACCAGGCATGCCAAAACTGTTAGAGCTCAAAATTACACTATACCCATGATTTTGAGGCAATATGGGACTATCTCCAAGTTTTGGGACTTGCACTATGAGATAAACCTCCAAATAAGGTTGGTTCCTCTACATATTCCTAATAATAAACTACTCCACGGAATTGAAATTCAACTAACTAATTATACTCTATCATTCCAAGGGACTAGGGTGAGAAGGAGATGCATAAATTTGAAATCCTAAATGAACAGAGGTGATAACACCAAGAAAAGGGTGTGGAAATATCCTACTAAGGGAGAATGGAGAAGGCAAATGAAGTAGGGAGAGGCCAGAAAAATGTGACACAAACCCAAGGCTTTATTCACCATATGTTCTCTATGAAACACAATAATCTAAACTTTCAAATGAGAAATACATGCACAAGATGTCACAAAAAGAATCGAGAGGTAAGGGAATGTAATAAAACAAATGCTAGGATTATACGAACACCACATTAAACATAGTTTGTTGCTTTCAAAGTATGCACAGTCCATTACATGTGAATAAAATAGGCACAAGAACACTTTCCATGCCCAAATGAAGGATGAAAACTCATTTTCTACCATGAAACAATTCTGAAATATTTCCATTACATCCCAGAATATCCCCCTCACAAATGAGAGGTTTTATAATATATAGAATATGAGTAAAGAGAAACTTTAAATTCTATTCCCACCCACCAACAATATGCATTAATTTTCTAAAAAGGGGAATGGGCAACGTGCTAAAGCCATTCCTCCATGATGTCTTGTTTGTTGGAGAAAGAAGAGAACCAAATCATATCACATATTATTTCTCGGCCTACCTAGAAGCGCATATTTTAATTTCGAGGATGTTTTCCTATTTTCCTCCCACATACTCTCACCTAACTCAATATTTGAATATTCCATGATGCGAGTTCATGGTGAGATGGTTGTTTGAATTTTTACAGTCATGTGACATGTGGTTACTTTTGATTCATCTTATGACTACATTTTCCTACATGTGCATTGCTTATATTACCACATGTAAACCTTGGTGTCTGTTTTCCTTTTCTCTCCTACCGCCCTTGTGGCACCATTTTATTAGTCATGGGATCATCCACATGTTCTTCCTTAACTTGGCCTCAACCTGAAAGATAATTAAAATGAGTTGATTCCATGGTCTTGAATTCCACTGGAGCCCATCACATAGAGAAGTGCCGAATAGTGACATGTTCTTGTCTTCATCCTTCTTGATCTATGCCACATAGCCTCCCATGATTTGTTGTTGACCCGCATTTATAGATCCTTCATTGTGGGGAACCTAAGTTCTGTGGAACTTGTTCCATGTGCACCATGTTCTCTCAAATCCTCCTTATGCAATCTTGTTCGACTTCTTTCTTTGGTCCAGGAACCTATGCAAGGAGCTCACTTTCTGTGGAACGCATTCTTCCTACCCTTCATTCCTCTACAACATGTATCATCTAAAATCCTCTCATCCGCACAAAACTACCATTCTAACCTCCTTTGATTTGTGACCCGATCAACATGGCGAGAGAATTTACAACCCAACGGAACTTATTTAGTCTTTCCTCCTCCAATCCAAATTTATGCAATGGTCTAACCCCTTTGTCCTATGGATACAAAGCCCTTTGTGGGGAACCTTATTAACTAGGAAATAGTTCCATCCATACCTTCAAGACCCATAATACACTATAGAGCCCAATTCTTCAAAAAAATTCAAATTTTTCTAATTGTTTGGAATTTTTGAGCTTGGGGAAAGGAGGAGATTCCTTAGAATGATTCCAAGTGCCCAAAACATTAAAATACCTGATTTTCAAGATTCCTCACAAAGAATCCATGAAAATTCCTAATTCCAAATTTATGAAGCTATCCAATTTGCAAGGGTGCAAAATTGGATAACAAGGATATAATTAGATGCTATAAATTTATCGTTGACAAAAAAGAAACATGTCGTAATCTGATTAAATTATAATTAATTAATCCATAGGATACAATGTTCCTAATGAACATAGATCGACATGCCAATTTAAGATGGTTGTTATAAGTTTATATTTATTTAATGACACAAGTCATTAAGTGAATACTACCTTATAACATGTATCTTAAATTTGCCCTTTTAGGACACAATCATTGTGATTATCGTAACTAAATCTAATTTGTGACATGATAAGTTACATGAGCTGATCAAAGCTGCACGGAAGAATCACCTCAAGTACAAAATTAATTTGGATACGGGAAGGAATTGATTACGTAATAACATAAGTCATTACATAAGCATTTTCTATCCCATAGGCAACCTAATCCGACATAGATGTGTTCCTTCACACATATTGGACATGTCTTGTGCCTTGTGCATAACATGTAAATAAAATTACCTAATTAATTGATATGGTGAAAATACAAGTTTCTAATGACGAACGTGTCATCTTGAAACCGAGTTGTAAGCATGTCTCTTAAACATGGCTAAAGTAGTGTTAGTTGTTGATTACAATGTCAAATTCACCAAGTTCTAATTAAAGTGTAGGATGTCAGATGGGATTTGATTGACTAAATTATGGGTAGACACATGGAAAACATCACTTGAATATCAATGCCTAGGAAAGGTAACAATTGTATACTTGTATACATGCTCGTTAAGAGTAATTAACCATGGGGGATGAGGTAGATCTAATTGATCCACATGGTTTCTTTATTGTTATCAGATGGAATGAATTTAAATTGATGTAGGATTTAAATATTATTCATTTAAATAATTGAAGGCATAAAATTAGTTTGGAAAAAAATTCCCTTAAATTGAAGTATTAAAAAGTAGGTGTTACATTTTGGTATTAGAGTTGAAGGTTATAACTCTTGGACTTATTGAGTCCCTATGCTAACTTAAACTTAAATTCTTCTCTAACAGAGAAAATTGTTAGGACAAGAGGGAACGCTATTAATCACCAACTTGCAGGTGGTGAAGCATCCACAATGCAGAAGTTGGATGAAATACTCACTATCCTTCATGACACGTGAAACCGTATGGTTGTTCTTGAACAACAAGTGATGGGTAATGAAAACAAAAATGAAAGTGATGGTAGTGAATAATCTCAGGGGAAGGACAATGCTAAAAACAACAATGTTTTGGATCCCAATGTGGGGAATGATAATAATGTAGTGGATCCTAACGTTGCAAATGTTAATGTTAATGTTGTAAATCAACTTGAGAATAAAGAGGGAAGATTTGGAAGTGAAGATTTCAAATGATATTAAGAGGATCAACCCACCTAATTTTTATGGTATGACCTTAGGAGATGGATTCAATAACTAGCTCAGTGAGATAGAGAAGTATTTCACCATCTAAAAATTTTCAAAAGAGACTAAGGCTATTTGGGGAGCTTATCATCTCTCCAACGAGGCTTCCTCATGGTGGGACAACCGAAAGATAGAGATGGGGACTGATGAAGTTAGTATAAAATGAGAATAGTTCAAGGCCTACTTTAGGACAACGTTGGTTACCACAACTATACTATAATAAAAAATGTTGGAATTTCATAATTTAGCTCGGAAAAGATGTCACTAATTGAGTACTATGGAAAGTTCACTAAGTTGCTAAAATATGTACCTCAGGATAAGACTAATGAGAAATTCCACATAAATAAATTCTTTATGGGTTTGAACCGAATCATAGGAGAGAAGTTGATGTTTATGGACCATCAACTATGGAGGTTACGTTTGAAAAAGCAATCAGATAAGAAAAAAATTGTAGGCCATTTATGCTCATAGGGAAGAAAAGAAAAAGGAAAGCTGTTAAATCACCTTCACCCCTAAAACCTAAAAATGTTGGGTTGAAAAAGTTTGGGAGTAAGAAAAGAAATGGAAATGGGAAGAAAACTATATTATTAAGTTTTTGTAATTTTTAAGAAGAATGGATAAAATAATGCAGCCAATACTGAAAACAAAATAGAAAGAAAAGGTCATATTGGGGGTTATTTTTATGTGGTTCGGATCAATATGCAAACCACTGTCTGCAAAAGAAAAAGGATAACAATAAACAACATAAAATGCATGTTGCGGTGGATGATAAGCAAGTAGAAAAATAAGCCACACCCATTGATGTAACAAGTGATTTATTTAGACTGTCTCGTAATGGTTTTATATGATATCTTTGGTGTAACAAAATGCTTTATTTCAAATAAATTAGCATCTAAAATAAGAATAAAATATGGATATATGAAAAAATCATGGATTTTTCATTACGGGAATAACGTTGTACATACGGTAAACCAATGTCTATTTGATGTAACATTGGAATTGCAAAGTTTCACCACATAATTAGACCTATATGTAGATCATCTAGGTTTGTACAACATAGTCATAGGTGTAAATTTGTTAACAAAACACAAGGAAACTCTATCTTTGCTATGAAAAAATGATTAAATTATTAAACAATCTACAAAAAACAACAATAATTTAGGGGATAAAAATAGGTTTTGAAGTAAGAAAAATTTCAGCCATGTAGCTTAAAAAAGGCTAAAAATAAAGGTTGCATGCTTTTTCTATAAAAATTATGATTTAGTGGAAGAAGGTAATAATTATATGGAATACCATCCACTACTATGTGAGTACAACAATGTATTTCCAGAAGAACTACATGGTCTTCCACCTAAACAAGAGTTTGATTTCACTATTGACATCAAATCGGGAACTGAACCAATTTCTAAGGCTCCCTATAGAATGACCACAACTGAACTTGTTGAGTTGAAAGCAAAACTTCATGAACTTGCTATCTAAAGGTTTGATCAGACCAAGTGTCTCTCCTTGGGGAGCACTTTGGTCATCTTTGTCAAAAAAGGAAGGAACCTTGAGTTTGTGCATCGATTATTGAATGCTTAGCAAAGAAACAATAAAAAATAGATACCCCTTCTAAGAATTTATGACCTCTTTGAAAAAATGTGTGGTGCATCGGTCTAAACTAAGATTGATCTTTGATCAAGTTATCATCAACTCCGAATAAAAAAAAGACATTCATAACACTACCTTTAGGACAAGTTACAAATAGTTTGAGTTCACATGTGTTACCTTTTGGACTTAAAAATGCTTGATAATGTTTATAAATTACATGAATAATATATTTTAAGAATAATTGGAAAAAATTCTTTGGTATTCTTGGACAATATTTTGATTTATTGCGAAAAGAGTCGAGGAGAATAATGAACATCTTAGAATTGTTTTAGATGTACTAAGGAAAAGAAATTTGTATGGTAAGATTTCAAAGTGTTGATTTTACAAAAATGAGGTGTAATACCTTGGGCACATAATAAATAAGGATGGATTTTTTGGATCCATAAAAATTACTGCAACAAATGATTGACCAACCCCTAAAAACGTGCATGAAGTTATAAATTTCATTGGATTGGATAGATATTACCAAATTTTTTGAAAAGACTTCTCAAAATTCATTGTTTTAATCACCTCGCTACGAGAAAAAGGATAAGAAATTTATACGGACTGAAGTGAAATGATTTTAGATTACTAAAGGAAAAATTAACTAAAAAACTGTACTAATAGTTATGGATCCTAATGGAAACTTCATTGTAGTGAAATATTCCTTCGGTGAAGGTTTAGGAGGTATACTTCTACAAAATGATCACGTGATTGCATATGAAAGTAGAAAACTAAAATTACATGAACTGAATTATGCTCCCCATGACTTGGAGCTTGTTTTCATTGTACATTCCTTACAATTTTGGAGGCACTATCTTTTAGGAAAGCCTTTTGAACTAAAAATAGATTATCTTGGGCTAAAAACATCTTCACTTAACCTAACTTGAATGTGAGGCAACGAAGATGGTTAGAGTTTTTATCTCAATATGACTTCGATATCAGCTATATAAAAGGTAAGGAAAATAGAGTGGAAGATGCATTAAGTCGTAGGAAGCACATTTCCACTCTTGTCACTTTGAGAACTCAATTCAAAGATGAAGTTAAGAAAATAATGTTGGTTGATTCTTATTATCAACATGTTAAAATAGTGTTTATACAGATCCAAATGATAAAAGGTACAAAGGATTTAGATTTGATAATGAAGGAGTCTTAAGGTATGAAAACCGAGTTTATGTACCATTAGAAAACAATTTAAGGACAAAAGTGATTAAGTATTTTCATGATGCTCCCTATTGTAGACATCCCAGAGTGACTAAAATGTTTGTTGATGTAAAACAACAATATTTCTAGAAAGGGATGAAAAAGGACATTGGAAACTACATTTCACATTTCCTCGAATGTCAACATGTTAAAGATGAACACATGCATCTAGCATGATTTTTTTACCCTCATAGCATTCCACAATTTAAGTGGCAAGTAATCAACATGGACTTTGTACAAGGAATGCCTATGTTGAAAAATAAACACGATGTAAATTTGATAGTAATTGATAAGCTAACTAAGGTAGCTCACTTTATACCAAGGAATCTGAAGGATGATTCACATATTCTTGCAAGAAGGTCTATGCACAAAATTTTTAGACTATACTAATTACCTAAATTAATAATTTCTGATCTGGATCCTAGGTTGAATTTTTGTTTTTGGAAAAATTTAAATTTAGCCTGGGAACAAAGTTGAATTTTAGTTCTACATACCATCCAAAAATGGATGGGAAAATAAAAAAGAATCAATCAGATTATAAAGTATATTCTCGGGATGTATTGCATGGATCAGTAGTACAATTGGGAAGAATATCTTCTGCTAGTTGAATTTACTTATAATAACACTTACTATTCATCGTTGAAAATGGCTCTATTTGAGATGTTGTTTGGAAGAAAGTGTAAGACACCTATCAGTTGGGATAACATAAAATATAGGGAAGTAGTAGGACCTGAGATGTTGACAGAAATGGAACAAGTCAAGCTCATTAATGAGAAATTTAAAGAATTTTCCTATAGGCACAAGAGCTACATTGATTTAAAGAGAGTTGACAAAAAATTTGAACAAGGGGATAGTTTTCTTAAGGGTCAAGCCCAAGAAAAGTTCAATTTCATTTGGAAAATTAGCCAAGCTGTCACCTCGCTTTGTTGGACCTTTTGAAATAATTGAAGTAATCATTCTTATGGCATACTGTCTAGTGTTGCCTCCCGCATTGTCCAAGATGCATGATGTTTTCATATCTCTTTTCTTGAAAATTATGTATGTGATTCATCACATGTTCGAAATGGAACTCTTTACAAGTTTAGGATCCGGGTATCATTGTGGTTGAACCCATAAGAGTTGGAAACTCATAGATTACACTTGTGACATAGGGAAATAGTTCAGTTCAAGGTTCAATGGGACCAATTTTCTAAATAAAGTGTAACATGGGAGAATCTAAATCAAATTAAAATTGAGTTTCCACACTTTTTTAGTAATAAAAATTGAATTTTGATATCGATATTATACATTTGATAATTATTATTGTTCAAGTGAATGATAAAAGTCATAAATTATGGTGTTTGGGAAAAAATGATTGAAAATGGGCTATTACAGCAAAACAATTTTGGTTACAAGTTCTAAAACTTGAAGGTTTGTAAGTTTATATATAATTCACTTATTATTTTTATACAACAATAAGTATATATTTTATTTGATTTTTCTAAATCATTAATGATCCTAGAGTTAATCATTGGGATGATGATTCTTAAAGGGGGAAGTATGTCACAGCCTCGTTTTTCTCATAATGATTTGTTATAAACGAGTTCGATATCGGGAAAATCATAGACACGGGGACCAATTACGGTATGTTGTCCATACAAACAATAGTGTATCATAACTTTCCATCATGTCTCACAAGTTTCCAAGTATCACAATTCATTCTATGTAATTTGAATGTTATGAATATATCATTCTTGTTGTAGATGATGATTTGTTTTTGTCGTCATATATCTTCAAGTTGTTTGAGTGTTAATTCATCTTTACACTTTTTTTGACTTAGATGGATGTTGATAATTTTTTAATTTTAATAGAAGACGTTTTTTGTGATTATGATGTTGGATGATCATATATGTTTTCTTTACATTGCTGAGTTGATACTATTCTGTTATAATTATGGGATCATATTGCCAATTATAGTAAAATAATATGTTGATCATAACTAGCTCATGATTCG
Source organism: Taxus wallichiana var. yunnanensis (assembly GCA_018340775.1). Classification (NCBI taxonomy): domain Eukaryota; kingdom Viridiplantae; phylum Streptophyta; class Pinopsida; order Cupressales; family Taxaceae; genus Taxus; species Taxus wallichiana. The sequence continues at coordinate 599,134,403 of CM031237.1, read as the reverse complement.
TTTTGGTGGAAACATAAAGGAAGAGGTTATAGACCTTGTAAGTATCTCAATCCTAATTAAAATTTTGAAATCCCTTATAAAACTAGTAGGCAATAATGATAAGTGTGTGATATATTTGAAGTGGCGATAAGCTGTTGGGTAAAGTAATTTCACTATTAGATTTATTAATCTAGATCAAGCTGAATAAAAATGAATTACTAGGTCAATGTTTTAAAGGGTTGAGGTTATATAAACAAAGGTATAAGACCATTTTCTTGGTGTAATATCCTCCATATCCTTCACTATGTGATTAAATTATTATTTTATAAATATGTTAAACTTGGTGAAACCAACCTAATCTAACGTGACTTATGGTAATTCAAATTTTTGGTTAGTTGGCCATTGACCAACATTGTTAATACTAAGGTTTTAACTACAAAGGAACTAGATTTTATCCAAAGGTAATCCCCATACACATTTTACAAAGGTGATAAGTCGGACATGCAAATTTATTTTGGGATTGCTAAATTTA
>CM031237.1:598983322-599133792 GCA_018340775.1 Taxus wallichiana var. yunnanensis | reverse complement strand
ACTTTATCCATTCCTCTACCCATAGTGAAAGCCCTTCACCTCCCAGTACACTTGCGGGGAGTCTCTCATTAGCAAAGATATCATTTCCCCTTCAACTTTCCTACCCAAAGAACCACTACCAATTGTACCTCCTCCACCCACGAGGAGTACCCATCATCTTCTCCACCTATTTAGGATCTAATAGATTTTCCGTTCTTGCTTGGTGACATTCCTCATCAGCTACCCAAGATCATACGAACCTACTTTTGGCTCTCTTACCTATTGAGGTTGAGGCTAGTGAATTACATATTTCTCGGACATATTTTACTAGAATCACCACTCACTCCACATCTACCTCATCTACCATAGTGCCGTTCTCACGTTTGGCTAACCACCTGGACTATGTTGATAGGGCTTCACTTTGGGGGTGTCTCTTACTCTTGGTCTCGACCCAAATGCAATCATCTTCCACTGACACCTCTACCATTTATCTGAAGAAGTTTCAATAACCCAAACCACACATGAACATAACTCTCGATACATCTTCTACTACATCATCCTCATCTATACCCACCTCTCTACCTACTAGCCGACGTGTTCCAACACCATCTCTTGTATCTAAACCTACTAGTGTTCTAGGGGTCACACCCACATCAAACCTTGCACATCCTCTTGTTAGGATACACTTGACCACATCTTCCCATATACCTATGGAACCAATCCCTCAACCTAAATAAAAACCCAACCTTCTAATCCGCATGCACTGACCTCACCAACTACACCTTTATCACCTTCACCCTTACCATCCATCTTGGGACCTCACCCCTCTACCTTAACAAAATCTACCCTCTCCAGGGGTAAACCTAAAATTCCCTTGACCCCTTTACCATAGCCTACAACTCTACCTAGGTGAACCTTATGTCCTTCATCACCATCTATAACTTCTTTGCCTCCTATACCACCATTACCTTCTATACCTCCTTCACTGCCCATGAAATTTTCTTCCACCTCACTTGTACCTCCCTCTCAACCTCGACCAACACCTACCACTGCACCTCAGTTGTCCCCTTGGGTCACTCATCCTCTCCCACCATCTACCTTGCCATCTACATCACATGCTCCCCCTACACCTCTACCTAAGAAAAAACACCAACAATTGAAAAAACCATTAATTTCCAAAGAGGTGGTTAAACCTACCCCTTTTGTTGCTGCACCTACATCAAAGAAAGTACAACCCAAACCCAAGACTACATCACCTCAAATACCACCACAACTACTCAATCTTCCAACCAAACCTACTTTTACTTTGCATTGTGATCCACTGGTGGGATCATATGCCACCATCTTAGTTAACCTCCCCGGAAAGATCAACTATCTCTCTCCCTCCTCTTAGACCTTACGACCCTCTTTAAACCTAAGTTGGAAGGGTTTGATGATACTAAAATTTTCACTTACCATCGTGTGCCAGGACATGATGTTGAGAACTATAAAGGTCTAAAGGCTACCCTCATTCAATTATGTCCTTCTGAACCCAATTTTGATGACGATGACCTCCTGGATGATGGACCTATTTCACCCTCACCACCTTCTTCACATCTTCCTCCTACACCTATACAACAACCTCCACCCTCACATCTCCTAGAGCCACCCCCAAAATTCAAAATTAACATGGTTTGCATCAACAAACTTGCCACGCCACCACCTAAATGTCGTTGCGCCCAACTCACCTCACAGGGTTTTTCTCCTCCAGTAGGTTTTTTCCCATCATGTCATTACACCACTTACCCTACACCTTCTCCATTTGCCAACTTCCCTCAAATCAACATGGTACATGTCACTACACATGCGCAGAAGGGCAAAGAAAAGGTAGCTGACCCACCAACCAATCCTATACCCAACATACCATCTGCACCCATACCTAAAATAACTATCCGTGGCCCTGCATACCCCATTTCTAATGGCGTCACACATCGCACCATGCTTAAACAACTACACCAATCTCCCCTCAAAATTTCCTTATATGATCTCATCCAAACCTCAAAGTCACATCGTCAAGCTCTTATGGAGGTCCTTCAATCTATTGAGGTTTTACCTAATGACCCCACACTTGTAGCATCAATTATCACACCTCATCATGTTGCTTCTCTTACCAAATTACCATCTACCTCATCACCTCCACCTATTCACCAAGTTGCTATCCTTAGTTTCTCGGATGAAAAAATTGTCCCCCACTAAACCAATGACCAAGATTTGACACTTTTCATCTCAATTCATATCGATAATATACACATCCGACGTGTTATGATCGATGGGGGCACTAGCATTAACATCATATCCTCTCACATATTTGAAAAATGTGTGCATACCTAACAACTGCATGCATAAACATCCAGGTCATATTACGTTCATTCAATGACGCTTATTACCTCTACACTCGGCACTATCATCCTCCATGTTTGTGTGGGTACCCGTCTTGTTCCCGAGTTGTTCTACGTGTTGGAAGGATATTTTTAATACAATTTTTTTCTCGTAGACCTTGGATCCATATAATGGGTTGTGTTCCTTCTAATTTTAATCGATGTGTAAAGTTTGAACATGAAGGACGCTCCTATACCATTCCGGATGACCCATCACCTTTCAAAACCTACAACATGCTTTACTGGCCCAATGATGTCCTTGTACCTGTTAAGGCATCTACCTCCATGCCTACATATTCTTCACACATGACCCCATCCACTAGTGCCATTGCAACCTCACCTTTTCCCAAATATTCTATTCCCACCACTATTGCCGCTTCTACTAGTCACACATCAGCTTCCCAACTAACCGACACCTCCGCTGATCTAACTTCTAATGATTACTCCATTCTAGGCACCAATATATCAACCACTAATCCCTTGGAAGGTGTTTTTCAATGCCTCACTATGGGGGAGTATCACTTGTACAATGTCAATACATTCCTTACTCCACAAGAGTATGGAAACCTTCACCAACATCCTCACTATGATCATCGCATAGGCGAGCATATCCTTTATGGTCCTCCCCACCTCCATACCCATCTTACCTATGGGGGACTTGACATTTCCACTTACACACCTGAACCACCATCACAAACCTACCTTTTTGGTTGACCTTTAGTCACTTACCAACCGCTGCTGCTTTGCTCACACTTTCCTACACCGCTATGCCTAGAAGGGTTTTGGCTTTGGCCTCTATGAGCAAGGTTGTCACACCATTATTTCATGTACCATGCATAAACATAATGATCATAGTGGAATCATTTTTACCCAACTACCTACCAAAAATCACCGTATTGAACTCATCGAAGACATTGACCCCTCTCCACCTTATTCACCTACCCCACCTTCACCACCTTCACCAATGGAGTCGATGGATCTTGAATCTATTCCTCCTACCTTTTTTTCCATAAATACCATTTCCTTGGGGCCTCTAACCTATCACCATGATGGCGAGGCTCCTTCCTCTCTTCCTTTCTTGTATCTTGACATGATAGGGGATGATACTCCTTCTATTAATGTCATTCAATGTCAGGATGATGAATCCATACTCACCTACCTTGGTGCTGAAGACTCTTATATTCACCGGTCGTTACCTTCTGAGACGTAAACAATGTTGAATGAATTGACTATCGAAGTCAACATCCACACTCAGGATGACCCCCACATTCTCAAGATTAGCCAATCTTTGGATGCTACTCTTGACAAGAAGCCCTCACTTCTTTTCTTAAAAATCATAGCCATGATTTCACTTGGTCCTATCTTTGACATACCGGCATTAATCCCACTATAGTGATTCACAATATTGTAACCATTCACGATGCTTTGAACCCGTAAAAAAAAGTTGAGGAAAACACCCTCGTATTGCTCTTCTTGTCAAGGAAGAACTTCAATGCATTCTCTCGGTTTCCTTCATATTACCCATCGACTACCCCAATGGATTTCTAACATCGTCCCTATCACTAAGGTGACAAGGGGACTTTGCATTTGCACCGATTTATGTGATCTCAACCTTACTTGTCCAAAGATAATTTTCCTCTGCTGGTATTGACCGGTTGGTTGACCTTACCACTGGCCACGAGATGCTATCACTTATGGATGGTTTCTTCGGTTATAACCAAATCTTACTCGCCCTAGAGGATCAAAACAAAACCGCATTCATTACCACTTGGGGACCTTCTGCTATCGAGTCATGCCTTTTGGCCTTAAAAATGCTGGTGCCACCTATCAGCGGGCTATGACCTACATCTTCCATGATATCATGCATCACATATTGGAAGATTACATGGATGATCTCTTGGCTAAATCTAAATGTCAGGCTGAGCATCTCACTATCCTTGAAACCATCTTTGACCACCTCATTAAGTATTGCATCCGCCTTCAGCCTAAAAAGTGTGTCTTCATGGTTCTCTCAGGAAATCTCCTGGTATTTATCATTTCCTTACATGGAATAGAAGTTGACCCTAATAAAGTCAAGGCCATCCTCAAAATTCCTCCACCCACTAACCTTAAACAACTCCGTAGCCTGCAAGGTAAATTGAAGTCCATTCGCCATTTCATTTCACAATTATTTGATCGGTGTCAACCATTTCATCACCTTCTCAAAAAGGATTTCTCTTTAAAATGGGATGACAACTACCACAATGCTTTTGAGGCCTTAAAACAATACCTTTTCCAACCACCCGTACTCATTCCACCTAAAGACGACCAACCCTTCTACCTATACATCTTTGCTACCGATCACTCTCTAGGGGCCATGATCACTCATCGTGATGAACAACATAGGGAGTAGGTAGTTTATTACATAAGCCGTACCCTTCTAGACTACGAAACCCGATACACTCACCCTTGAAAAATTTTCTTAGCCTTATTTTTTGTTGCCACCAAACTTCACCATTACCTACTCAACCACAAAACCTATGTTGTGACCAACACTAACCCCCTACACTTCATGTATGCTAAACCTTACCAAAATCAACGTGCCACACGTTGGCTCATGCTTCTTGCTGACCTAGACCTTGAATTCATCCACAAAAAATGAATCAAGGGCTAGGCCATTACCACTAGCTTAGCTCGATGCGTCTCTTTTCGGGAATTAATCTTTGAACTTTGATTTCCATGACAAATCCATTCCTAACCTCTCTTTAGATGATGAACCTTACAAAATGACCTTACTCTTCGACGGTTCAAAATGTCAATGTGGGGGTGGTGCAGGCATTATCCTCATTCCTCTTGATGGTGAACCCATGCCCTTATCATTCAAACTCGACTTTGAGTGCACTAACAATATCACTGAATATGAAGTGCTCGTATTGGGTCTCATGATTGCCTATGCCTTAGATGTCAAATCCATTAATATCTTTGGTGATTCTCAATTGGTAGTAAACCAAGTCAATGGTGTTTATTAGTGTCATAATGAAATACTTCAAGAGTACAAACGTTATGTCGGCATCATGTTGACTACCTTTGACTACTATAAAATTCAAACCATTCCATGATCCACTAATAAATTCATGGATACCATGGCCTACCTCGCTTCCCAAATACTTGCTTCACCTATCAATTCAAACATCTTTGTTACCATAAAATGCATACCGAGACCTTCTTATAAATCTTGTTGTGTTAACCTCATCCAAACTACCTCACTAAACACACAAGACCTTTGGTATAAGTAGCTTGCAGACTACCTTTCCCTTTCTATATTGCCTCCTGATCTCACATGTAATGGAAAACGCACCTTTCTCAAAAAGGCCTCTTGTTATGTCATCATGGGTGGCCTTCTCTATAAACAAGGCTTTGACGGTATTCTCTTACGATGCCTCACCAACTCTGAAATCCCCTATACCATTAAAGAAGTTCACGATGGCATATGTGGAGGTCACTTTAGTGGCCTTGCTATTGCTAAATGCATTCTTTACCTAGGCTATTATTGGTTGACCCTCAATCATGATTGTTGTGACTACGTTAAGCATTGTGTAAAATTCATACCAATCTTCATCACACACCTAGTCATGCCTTACAGGTCATTCGTGACCTTTGGCCCTTCTCCCAATGGGTTTGGATCTTGTTAGAGAGATCAATCATCACTCTTCTCTAAGACATCAATAGATCATCACCACTACCAAATATTACATCAAATGGTTTGAAGCTATACCCATCATCTCCACTAAAGGCGAGAAAATATGTGAGTTCATAAATCATCACATTATTTGTCACTTCGGTGTTCCACATTGCCTTATCACTGATAATGGAAAATAATTCAAAAACAAAACTCTATAGAAACTTTGTGATGCCTTTGGCATCTAGCTAAGCTTCTCCTTACCATATTACCCACAAACTAATGGCCAAGCCAAATCCACCAACAAAAACTTTGAACAAAATTCTCATGAAAGTGGTTAACGATACTTGGAAGGATTGGCATACACACATTCCTTTCACTCTTTGGGCATACCATACTATTATTTTACTTCCACCTCCACTACCCCATTTTCTCTCGGTATATGGTACCGAGGCTGTTTTTCCTCTCAAAGTATAGATCCCATCTCTCCGTATCTCTCTTCAAGATATGCTTATTGATGATGACTTTCACCAAGATTGTTTAGCACAACTTGAGTTATTAGACAAACGTTGTCTTCATGCCCTCAACCATCTCCAAGTCTACCAAAAATGCATCAAGTGTGCCTATGAAAAACATGTCCATGAACACACCTTCAAGGTCGGTGATCTTGTCCTCAAGGAAAATCAACACGTAACCAAAGTAGAAAAAAAAAACGGGGCAAATTTTCTCCTAATTGGCTTGGACCATACATTGTGACCCATGACTATGGATCAGGTGCTTATCGCTTGTCTTCACTTGATGGTAAGCCTGAACCTGAGCCCCTCAATGCCTTACATCTTTGACCATTCTACTATTGAATTCTAGTCCTACATCACTATTTATCTAGTTCATGCTCGTCCCTTGAGCGCCATTTACCTTTTTCTTTTCCACACCTCATCTCCAATGACTAAACAAGAATCATGTGATTACCCATCACCCTTTTGCCTTATCTTAAATATGTGCACCAAAGACGTGCACATGACATGATTCTCATGGATGATTTTCATATTCTTTTAGATGAGATCCCATGGTCATTCACCCTTTCCTTTTCAACAAGAACCAATTACTTTGTTATAGTCTCATCCATGACTTAAAAAAGAGAGAGATGAATCCCTCAGAAGGACATCTTCCAATATAAGGGATCAACTCCTTGAGTCAAACTTCCACTATAATAGATGAATCCCTTAGAAGGAAACCTTTCACCTTCAATTTTCGCTATAAGTAGACTACTCCCTTAAAGGAAAACTATAAAAAAGCTCACAACTCTCTACATAGTCTTTCCAAAAAGAGGACTATTTTCTTAAAAATCAAAATTCAGAAGCTTCCGCATTGATCAGCTTTATGAAGACCTCAAGGAGCCATATATTCATCCCATATAGACTTCCTACATTGATCAGTCTATCTCAAAAGTCAAAAGAAAAGGAAAAGAAAAATAAGCTTTTTTCATCATGGACTTGCCTATTGTGATCTTGGTTCTATTGCCCAAGGCATTCTACTTCCCATTTTATGACCCAATTAACTTCACCTCTTACCCGTTGTCTTTTCACTTCATACCTCAAGGGACCTACTAAACCTATGACATTTGGTGATCTTTGTGACTATTCTTCACCTTTAGAGTAATCAATCATGCAATGTCCTTATGTCTTATGTTCACTAGCCTATCGTAGATGTGTTTCATACGTTTTGATCCTTGCCAATTGGGTGGCTTTCTTGCCCCCTCCTATCTTTTCTCTTCTTCATTACCTTTTGATCTTCCTATATAGGACTAGACCCTCAACACCTACCTTTTGGGGTTTTCTTCTCACACCCCAGTCAACCTAAAATCACCTTTACCTATCTACCTATATTCCACCTAACCTAATCGACCTTGACCTAATCATACCTATGACCTCAAATAAACCCTAACTACCAACCACACTACCTATTCTTCAATATTCTCATATTCTTCCCTCATTTATGGGAGTCCTACATCGGTCCGAGGTCCCTTTTCATCGGGACTATGTAGGCAGCACTTCTAGGGCATGGGGCCCTGGAAGGTTAGCTCGGCCATTCTTTACCCTAACCATTTCCCCCTTTTACCTGATTTCCTATTCATATCAAAAACCTTGACATCTATACCATATACCACATGAATTTTACCACTTATATTATTTCACATTTTCATACATAACCAACATTTTCCACATTTTATACTATCTCATGCATTTATATTGCCATTTGTTATCAAAATACTGAAATGAACATCCATGCCTAAACCAACCTAACTCTACCATTCCTAAAACAAATGAATTAATCCATGCCTATAACCTAACTCATCCATGCCTATAACCTAACTCAACCATGCCTAAACAACCTAACTTGAACCATGCCTAACAACCTGACTCGATCCATGCCTAACAACCTGACTCAATCCATGCCTAACCAATCTAACTCAACCATGCCTAACCAACCTGACTCAATCCATGCCTAAACTGACCTGACTCCATCATGCCTAACTCACCTAATTTCCATCCATATCAAAGTAACAAACCCATATCTCATCTAATACAAAGTAACAAATCCATATCTCATCTAACACAAGCCATAAACCAATATCTCATCAACACATTAACACATCACCAAATACCATGAATCTCATCATATAAATCAATAACTGTGTATCTCAAAATACATGCCTATCTCATCATGGCCATCATCTCAAAAATGTTAGCACACAGGCTGATATACAATACAAAATGTCATCGACACGTAGGCCGAGTCTCATATATACAAAAAGAATGAATGAATCAATACAAAAATCTTGACACGCAAGCCGGTATCATGTACAACATAGTAATAAATACAAATCTCTTCAGCACACAAGCTGGTCTCATATATCATACATACAAAAATGACTCGGCACATAGGCTAGTCCACAGCAGGTCAATCATCTCCCCATCTAATGTCGGGGAATGCTCCTGTGCCTGTGTCTCTACCGACCTCTCTGTTGCACTGCGCTGGGGGCCATACCTACCTCCTCACCCCCTGATGGCCCCTCACCTGGGGCTAGCCTCTACACACTAGTGACCTCACCACGACCCTATCCACGGGCTCAATGCCCCTCTGTACTCTCCACACTGTGAGTACAGGATCTGTTCCTCTCACTAGAGGCTTGCTTTGTGCTTTGTACTTGGCATAGGAGGGCACATCTAGCCCAATAGCTAACAAATGATCCTGGTAATACCATGCCTCTCCTAGGGAATCTCTGAACCTGGCCATGGGCACTATCTGTGGAGGTGCCATGGGTCCCGCTACCTGCGTGGGTACTTGTATAATGGGACCTGTCCCCAGAACCTACACTGAGCCTGTCTTTGGTACTAGATCATGAGTCGGCCCCAGTGTGTGCACGTGCTTGTGTCTGGGCATGTAGGGTAGTAATCTGTGCATGTGCTATTTTCAACTAGCCACCTTAGACCCGCACTTCCCTCGCACTGTGGGCCAATTGACCTATAAAGTCTACATTTACACTTGTAGAGTGGCCATCTCCCCACCATCTCCACCTACCTCCTCTCTATCTCCATCTCCCCTGCCTCTTCTATGCGCAGTACCTATCCCTACCTTGCCCGAGCCTCCAGGTGTAGGTATCGGGCCTATAAGATGGAAACCTATGCATCTCGAACTTGTAAAGCTGCCCCTGCATGATCCCAAGCTACATCACCAAGGTAGCCACCTACCCCTGTAGGGCGTCTCTCTAAATTGTGATGGTGGCTAAGTCTGGCTGCCTTGGCCTTGGTGGTACGACTCTTAGTTATGCCGCCCACCACTACCTATACCCATCTGCAACCCCAACATCATCAATCTATACATCTACTAGCTGCTCCTCCTACCCAGTCAGCATTGTGGGTCATGGTGGAGACATAGGTCTCTCCACATCATCTCTCTGGTACTGAGGGAATAGAGGCGGTACACCCTAGACCAATCCAAACTGACATCTAACCCACTCTATAGGTATCTGCTCATGCTCTCCCACTCTCCTCCCCTCTATCCACAAATGTATCTGTAGCCTAGCTAGCTCTGTGGCCATCTATCTATATGAGGGGAATCCACATATGGCCTCCAAATGATGTCCACCCCGGATAGCCCCTCCAATAACCTCCTGTAATAAGCTACATCATGCGTAGCTCTGGCACCTTAGGCCTCTCCCATGGCCAGTACCCACCACCTGTACCCCACTCTCAAAATCTCCATGGGAATGCATATGCTCAGGGCATCCCCACTGGTCGAACACAAACAATGTGCTCATATGCCCAACAATGCGATGTACTGATGCAACGAGATGCTGAATCTCCTTAGTTTCCCATAGGCCCATAGCTCTCTATACACTTGCATCAGCAATGCAAGTGCCCATGTAAACTATATTTCATGTATCATCATGTCTTGGAGGATGCCCATAAGTGACCTCAGGAATTACCGCCCTCTACATCCAGCGATCTGACGCACAGACACCGCCTCCATCATGACTACCACTAATCTCATCTCCTCTGGATGAGCTCTATACATCACTCCATAGCTCAGGCTAGCACTATGGAATGTCAGATCTGCCACACCCTCACCAAAAATGGGTGCTAGTAGCTCCTTAGATGCCTCTGAAGAGATGGAATAAACCTGGGCCCCTAATATGGGCAACCACAGGATCCTATAGATGTCCTCCAGGGTGATCATCATCTCACCTGTCGGCAAATGGAAGGTGTTGGTTCTCTGAGTCCCATCTATCGATGAGGGAAACCATAAGACTCACCTCCCAGACTACATGCCGGTAGTGCCGCATGCCTATCAATCCCACCTCTGCCACATGCTTTGCCACTCTACTGCGTCATGATCACCCATACTGTCAATAATAAGGGCGACACCCAGGCCCTCATCCGCAGCTCATCTTGGGCCTACATCCCACAAAAGCAATATATTAGTCCACCTTCCCAACTTACCTTATTTTTACCCCACATCCCGACCTAATCTCTTTCCCCACCCCCATCCCATTGGCCTTGTCACTCACCCAAACCTACCCAAACCCATCCACAGAACCCTCACCCATCTAACCTAACCCTCATGCAAACCTACCCAAATCCATCTACCTAAACCTATCTTCCTACCTATCTACCCCGAACCTATATACCCTACCTATCTACCCTACCTATCTACCCAAACCCATCTACCCTACCTATCTACCCTAACCCTCACCCACACCTACCCAAACCCATCCACCCGAAAACTATCTACCCTACCCTCACCCAAACCACCCTCAACCCTTACCCACCTACCCTACTTTCTCACCCTACACCCTTCTCCTCTCACCTAACTTCTTTCCCACCCTACCCTTACTCTCTTCCCTTTTTATCCCAATTTACACTTAGGATTAACCGACCCGGTTATCCACTGTCATCGACCACGGTCTCCCTTGATTGACCACGGTCACCCTTTGACCGTCACGGTCCACTGTTCTTGTGACTAGTATTAGTCACTATCCACCAACGTTGGCGGAAGTCGAATGACGTCGGTCACTATCCCGTTGCTCGCCCTAACTTCCCAACCCTATTTTTTTCCCTTCCTAATCATTCTACCCACCCAACTCCTTCCTTACACCCCTCATTGTTCCTACATTACCCTTTTTCTCTACCCCTACCCTTCCTCATTCCCATTGCCCTCTATTTTTCCCGTTTTGAAATTCTTTCCCCCCAACAACCCCCATTTTTCACATTTTTCATATTTTTACCAAATTAACTCACAAATCAATCACAAAGGTTTAACTCCTACCTGATCCTATTGCCACCATCATGGTGGAACCTTCGGCCTTAGCACCACTCCTCCCAATCCCTCTCTCGGCCTCCGCCATCCTCAAATGACCTCCAATTCTCTCCACCAATCACCTCGCTCGATCCGATCTCATGGCCCCACCTCTCGCCCACTCAATCTCACCTATGTGGCTCACCAACCAATCTCTCTGCCATACTCTTTTGACTTCTCCCTCTTTTCTCTCTTTTTGTCCTCTTCTTCTCCTTAACAATGCACAAATGAATTTTAAAATGTGGGTTTTCCACTTTTTATACCCTACCCAACTCAACCGATGTCGGTTCACCCTTGACTGATGCCGGTCTTCTACCCTAGCCAACCACCGTCGGTTCCTCTCCATGTCATCGGTTCATCCCAACCACTGTGGTTACCCTGCCTACTCATTGCCCTCACATTGACCTCATTTTCCTTACCTCCTTTTTCTTTTTCCTCCCCTACACCTACCTGGACCACTTTACCTTCTTCTCTGGCCCTCCACCTTCTTTAACCTCACCTTGTTAACGATTGGCGTCTCCTTATTTCACCCCTACCTTGGCCTTACCCATGCTGTGACCTATCTACTTGGACCTAGAAAATTATTTGTGACCTTTGACCCAATGTGTGTTCGCTATACCTTGCGCATTGTTACTGTGTTGTTTGACCTAATGACCTTACCTAGCCTATTGCCATGATCGTTTATCCTGACCCTACCTTTGGTGTACCAAAACATACCTAAATGTTCTTGCACCTAACCTACATTGTGTTTCCTAACCATATCCTATACCTTGGATACCGGAATCACTTCAACCTTGTTTGGATAAACCTATTGACCTTAGACGATGTAGATTTTGCAAGCTCTTCAACTTGGTACCGTGTCACAGTTTATACATGTGTGTGTGTTCAACTGCCACTACCTTTGACCTTGGCCTATTTACCCATTACCTATATGCCTAATTTTCCCTTTACCCCATTCCTCATTTCTCATCATTCTTTCACATCCAATTTTATCAAACCACTCACCAATTCACCCTGTCACCTCATCAGTTCCTGGTTTGAGGGGGATCACCCTCATTCCCACTTGGGGCAACCACACTCTATTCTTGTTCATGTCACTTACCAATACAAGCTACACAACAAGAAGGGGCAAAATGTAGACACCAAAATCGTGTCGTAATCACCTTGGTCCCCTACCACAACCCTATAATCATTTCCTCATCCTCAACACTTTAGCACCTACCTCCTGCACCCCCACACATTTTAATTTAATTACTTTAATTAAATTAATGCCATTTACCTCCATACATATTAATTTAATTATTTTAATTAAGTTAATGACCTTTTACCCACACACATATTAATTTAATTATTTACATTAAATTAATTCACTACCCTCATACACCTATTTAATATAATTGCCTTTATTAAATACACCTCACCTAACCACCCCCATCATTTGACCCATTAACCTAAACCCTAAACCAATGGCCTAAATAAAACCTAACATTAGACCCATCCCCTCACCTCACATTTAAAAGCCTCCTAAGGTCGTTTTCACACCGAGGAAAGGAAGAGACCCTTATCAAATGGTGGAACAAATTCCCAGGAAACTTTTGAACAACCTGAGATATCTCACCCAAACTGACGTCGGTTTACCCTAAAATGATGTCGGTTTCCCTAAATCGATTTGGTTTATACTAGAATGGACCAAATGGCCTATTTAGCCCCATCTACAACTTTGTAATACGGGTTGGTTTTGTGAGAAAACTTCTGATCTCGATTGATCTCTTTAGACGTGATAACAGAAATGAAGATTGATTTGTGATCAACAAAGGCAACCAAATACACTGGCACAACAATGAGGCTTTCTTCCCAACATCCTCCAACACAACTTCTTCATTATTCTTTAGACCTATACCTCATAGAAGAGTAAGTATCCTCCTTCCATCTGTTTCATTTTCTTATCATCAGTTGTAGTCTTTGTGGTAAAAGGAGCCTAGTCTTTTACCCTCTGTCCATTCCCTCTCTCTAGTTGCAGCCACCTTCCATACCCACTCATCCTAATACTTGGCCCAATTGCCCATTTTGACCTCCTCAGTAATCTCAGACCTTTGCAACATATCTGCACCCCCTCTGTGATCAATTCCCATCTACTACCCACTCCACTTTCACCCCAAAACTCCAAAAACCTAGATGTGACTCAATCAGCCTCGACTTAACCGTCGTCGGTTCATTTCTAACCGTCTCGATTACGGTCAAACCATCATTATTCTGATCAAACTTTCATCAATCTCTGTGTCACCTGATCTCTACTAGAATAACAACCTATTTTTGACCTATACCTACCTAACACCTATTTGACCTTCAGATCTATATCTAACCTAACTGTTATCTCGCATTCACCTTTAACCAACCTACTTGTCCTCTAGATCTCTTTCTAGCCTAGCCTATTTCTTTTGTATGAGATGCCTAAATCATATTAAACTACAGTAGGACAATATTTACTTTATTTTCAGCATTGAATTGTTTTAAACAGTGGACTGACAGCCATCTAGGAAGTATCGCACTTCTAGGATCTAGCACATGCTAGGTAGTCCACTGCATATATCATTTAACTCTCTTTGGTGGTCTTGTTTTGGTTCTTATATAGGTAGTTCCTCCTAGCCAAAAGGAAGGTCTCATAATCACTTTGATTTAGAATTCAGATATGCATGCATACGACCTTCAACCATCTCAAACCAGGTATTCCTCTTACCACCTTTACCTTATCTGTTTCGTCAAGTACTTCTCAGAAAACTAAGAAATAAGTGAAACAAAAGGAGCAATCCAAATAGATCCAATGGAGGGGAAAACACCCCACTTCCTTCCAAAAGGAAAACTATTGGGATCATAGAGGAATGGAATACAACCATAAGTAAAAAAGGAACCTCCATGTCCCTATTGATCCAAAAGGATAAGAAAATTCTAATGGGGACCATGAAGGATGCCCCCATCACTCATGATGTCCCATTGTAGGTCAAAATAATAGGTAATTCAAAACCTATAACTCAATGGTAAATTTTCTAGGATCTTCTAGTATAGTAAAGAGAATGAGGTGCTACCAATTTGACATTAACCCACCACCCTAAGTGAAAGGTGTGTGAAGAGAAAATAAATATGAGCTCAAATGTTTTGAAATAACAAAGAGGGATAATGTTTTACACCCTACGAAAAGGATAAAAAACCTCATAGACCAAGTAACATCACATTTATGAAAGGAAATGGAAAATAAGTTCAGGAACCAAAGATCATTCACTTAGTTCCATCGGATAAAGTGTAGGAAAATCTTACCACAATACGATATCAACAAGAGATAAATCCACAAACTAAAACAACTTATGTGGAAAAAGAAAAATAAACACATGTACCGAGAATCTATTGACTTAGTACAAAGATCAAAATATAAGAGGAGGTTGATATGGCTCTCTGGATAGTCATATTATAGAAACCTCATAAAAGTGTGAAAAGGAAATAAAGGAATCTAAGGTGATCGGATCAACTCCACAAGAGAGGGGTAAAACCATCACTTGATAAAGTAGATACAAATGAAGAAGATGATACCCATGCACTAATAGTAACTAAATTATCACTAGGATTGAAAAAGAAGAAGAAGAAGATGTCATTCCCTTAGACATCTAATTGTTAGAGACCCCAAAAACACATATTGAAGAGACAAGTATGGCAATTCAAAGTGCACAAACTGAAATTACAGTACCAATAATTAGAGAAATTCCATTTGGAAAGGAAGTTACTAGAGAATCATTGAAATAAATGGTTATTTTATAGACGCGTACAACCTCGAGAAGATGCACATATCACAACACAAGAAAAACCAATTATTATTGTTAACCGTTTGGAGGAAACACTTTGGAAAAGGTAACGAGGCAATTAAAAGTCATGAAGTGGTTAAGGGAAAGGAAAAGGAAGAAGCTAGTGATAAAGCCCAAATTTAAGCAATTGCAATAATGGTGACCAAGGAACCTGAAGCTTATAAATAGAAAATAGAGTAGGAAGGAACAAGTATTCCTCAAATCAAGCCAAAAGAGTTAGTAGTGGGAGATGAAGTCCCACTAATACAATTACTAGCTCCAAAGGTTCCTCAAGATTCTTCCAAAGAAATGGTAGTATACTCAAGAACACCACAACATGCACCAAAGGTACCAAGAGGGGGAAATTCCCTAGGATAGGATGGTGGGAACACTCCTCCCAAGGAAAGAGAAAGAAGTAGCTCTAGTGAGACTATAGATATTGAAAATATTGTGTTTTCAAGACCCAAAATATCCACCAAGAAGGTTAAAATACTGTCCAAAACCCATGTAGATTGTCAAGGGTATAGGATGTTAGGAAATAAAGGATAAGATATATGGAAAAATCCCACATAGAATTGTGATAGTAGAAACTAATATGCGAGAAAATATTACGGATCTGAAATAAAAGTGCAAAAATAAAAGAACACAATATAGATATCATATATAACATGGTTTACCCAAATTGGGCTACATCCAAAATGAATATCTTTGTTAGATTTTATTACAAGCCACCTCTCTCTCAATACAATACCCAAATCTATTTAGAGTTGTGCTCAACAAACTCTCCTAAATTCACACTTGAACTCACACACATCTATAATGATATGTCTCACCTATCAAAATTACATCAATAGGAAACTTCTTAAGTAGTTTTACAATCTGTGGGTACCAAAACCATGGGCCAAAACCACCCCATAAACATATGGGTCAAAAATCCCACCCATATGAGAAGAGAATGATTTTTGAGATATTGGGCACATTTTTGAGGCTGATTTTTTCTCGTGGGATGTGCACCCTTGAACTCCTACTATCGGGGCTACACGCCACCGAGATCCCTACTTGGGAACTAGTTTGACCTTGAACCTCGATGAGAAAATTGTGGAAAGTGTATAGTACTTTTAGTGTATAGTTTTCAACACTTTCACACATGAAACACATGCTCCATAACATAACACATGACATTAGAGGTTGTGACACCATAAGGAGACATAATAAAATCTAATGTGATAATGAGTGATTACCAAGTCACACATATTCCATTGGGAGGCCAACCACCACTACTATGAAACATGAAGCTACAATGGCCCTCACGGGCGTTATCTAAAAAATTGAAGAGGATAAGTAGACTAAAAAGTAGTTAAGAGATAATTTTGATATCTTGTCAACTTATGTGAAAAAATGGATACAACCTTATGTTGAAGGGTAATAAATTTTTTTCTACCATAACCCAAGAGGCCTCAACAACCGTTGATAAATAAAAAAGAAACAATTGATTATGTGACAAAGTGGAAGGAAGAGTTATCGAACAAGGGAGATAATGCCATAGAAGAGGTGTGGAATGCTATAGGAAAATGTATAAGTAGTTGAGTGAAAAAAATATCAGATTGAGAAGTTCCAAGATGAACTTCAATATTGGGATGGAATCCTTCCCAAACTTGAAGCAATAGTTCATTTAGATGACCGAGTTGGTGGAAGAGGAAGGGATTTTTCCCAATGAACACAAAGGATAACAACATACTTATGAGGGATCCATAAAATTAAGAATGAAAACCCTAAATCAAAGTATCAAAGAGCTCACTCTAGGGAAGGATAAAACAACAAAATGCATTAATGACATTGGCAATAAAATTGGAGGAATAATATCTATCAAAGACCATTTCACATATGGAGATTTGAGTTCAGATGACTTAATGCAATATTTTCATCAACAAATTAATGAAGGACCATATGCTACTACTTCAAGTTTCAATTATGACACCATTCAAAAATTTGTTCACTTAGAGGAAAAGATATCCAAATCAGATAAGTAGGTAAGGAAAAATAATAGTGCAATAAGTAGATTTGACAAAGTTATAAGAGAACATGACTTATAGTCATGTTTCATGCTAGAAAAATAAAGAGTTCCTCATTCAAATGTTCAAAATATTTGATGCATACAAGGAGAAAATGAGTGAATCAACTAAATATGCAACAATTGAGGTAGAATCTACATAAAATATTTTATAGGAAACTTGTAAAATATGTGTATATTAAGTAAAAAAATGGGGATTCTATAGGGGCCCTTTCCTTGGAATTTATATTATCAATTTTGTATACATAATACAAAATTTTAGTAAAAATGTATATGGTCAAGTGAAGGCTACACATTGTTCGTATAAGTAGGAAAATGAGCTAACGACTTCTTTTTTATGAAATAAAATTCTTTAGGGTATTGTGCCCCAAACACATATTGAACATCCCCTACTAAATCATGAGACACACCCTTATCCATAAGCTATTTGATTCCTGCCCTTGGGCCATCTAAAATCCCAAATAATTCCAATTTCTTCTTTTAAGAGGAATCCCATTCAAGGAGTTTGAGCCCTCTGTCAAATACATCATTTTACCTTGATGAACATCGACTTTAGAAAATTAAGATGACTTGGACACATGAGTTATTTTTGTAGGAACAAGATATGATGCATTACCAAGATCTATTGAGATCCTTTTAGATCTCTTAAGTAGAGGAGAAGGTACAACAACATTTAATGGAAAAAGGGTATGAAAAAGCTTTTTCAAGAGTAAACTTCACCGAATACTTATCTAGGACAAAGTCTTTTTCCAATTCGGATACTTTTGGAGAAAGAGAGGACGTTTCCTTTGGAGGCCTTGAATTAGATACTATGGGAGCATCAACTAAGATTTTTCTTTACGAAACTTCCTCAATGAAGAACATATGGGATATGCAGATAGTGCTCGTAGTGATAAGTGGTATGGAATAGGCCTAATTTGTTTTTAATTACTTAGGGACTATTTAATCCACTTGGATATAAAAATTGTGAAACAAAATTTGGAACATCAAGAAAAGGAGTCATCCTAGAAATTTTCCTAATCAAGGCCAAATGAATTACATAGGGAGTCAATGATCTTGTAGGTTCCTTTTGATCTTCAATTGAAAATAACATCTTAAAGAAATCTGTTGTCTATTTTTGCACCCCTTGAAAAAATAGAGAAACTTACACAAGTATGGACTTTGCGGATGTTCAAGAATGGAATTAGTAAACTGCGAAGAAGTTAAGCATGTTGCATGAGTCTCAAAAAGGCTATGGAGATCTAAATATATCCATGGAAGGTTATGGAAAGCCATGCTACACTAGTGATGCTATGGAACAAAGTAAATGGTTTCGAAGCCATGGAACAAGGAGGAGTACATGTAGATACCACATATTGAAAGGAACAAGCTACACCATAAAAATTTACGTGAGGGATTATACGAGCTACAACATGAGAGAGAGCTCAGTAGAATTATAAAACTGCATGAAAATAAAATTTGGAAAGCCGTAGATAACCACAATTTCTGACAAGGAAAAAATCATCATAATTCTCAAATTCTTGGCCTGATCCTTGCAAATTTCATATCAATGGGAAGGTGTTGGCCTCATCTAAGCATAGGAGTCTAAATTTCAAATTTAAAAGGTAGTTAGTGGATACATCCTTGAGAAAATGTCTTCAACACACACAGGTGCAATGTTAGTTGGCTCAACCACCCACATTTAATGCATTACGTGTGCTCACTCCTACGGGTGACATGTGGAATTAGATTTGCAGAGGTATTCACCCTTTTTTTCAGCATGCGAGAGAAATCAAATGAAGCTGATCAGGCTAGTGGAAAGAGAATTTTACCTCTCTTTCTTCTCTCCTCTAATTTTTCTATATATTGTAAAATGATGCCCATTTTTAATGTTGGATACTTTGGGAATGTGAGGGCATCATTCTATGCTACACAAGTGTTCTAAGAGTTGCATGCCTTGGGATATGTCTCTGTAAATGTTTTACATCTTCCTCCTGTATCGTGATGATCTGATGCATGATATTTCAATAATAAAATCTTTGGTTTTATGGCTTGTTTCAGCCTTAGCTATTATTTTATTGCACTCTCTTTCCTCTCATTCATTCATAGGTGTGTTGTATGCATTATTTTAGAGATTTGTGTCTATTGTGCATTGTGAAGGTGGAACTCAGGATGTGATTTTGATCTGTGGCTTTCATTTTGGCCCTCCTCATCATCATTCTCTTCCATTTTCTCTCTTTCCTGAGTATTCATCCCCTTTCTTTTGGTGCTATCACTTTCTCTAGTTTAGGTTTATGTTTTATGCATCTCCTTCTCACCTTGGTCCCTTAGAAAGTTAGAGTAGAGATAGATAGTTGCATTTTAATTTCTCGAGTAGCTTAACATCATGAGTTAGTAGAGTAAGTCGACCTTCTCCGGAGGCCTGTCTCAGTTCGAGTCTCACAACTTGGAGATAGTCCCATGTTGTCTCAAATCCCGAATTGTCTATGATTTAGGAACATGTGAATTTTTAGCTCCAACATTTTTGCATGCCGGTGGGACATTTGAAATTAATATTTATCTAGTTTTGTCAAGTTCTAATGTGTATCTTGGTGAAGCTCTAGCCTTTGGATGCTCTGCAGTAACACATCTAGTGACTCCATTTAGAATATCAACTAGTTTCAACAATACTAGTGCTTTTAATATCCTTGATTTATGAGAAGGATACAAACATGGTCTAGAACAAGAGAAGAAGGCATATTTGAGTATTTACTGATTATCCCGTGTAGAGGCAAAATATGAATACATATTCAAATATCTCCATATCCTCCAAACCAAAATCTTTCAAAACCTCCACCTGACATGCCCTTCTTATAGTCGACAAGAATTCTCAAACCTATCAGAATGGCTCATCAACAACAACCGCCACAAAAAAACCCATATGTATACTTCAGAGGTAGCAGTCCATTTGCTTTGAATGCTTATAATCCTATTCCAATAGTAGTTTTGAAAATAATCCATATTTTACTGGAGAAAATCACACTACTCCAGTTGACCACATTTAGGACATTGCAAATGTCTGTGTTATCCATGAGATTGTTGAGATGGACATGGTAGTCAAAATTTTGGCTTCATCACTCAAAGGAAAAGCTCTATAATGGTTCGAAGCCTAGGGCGGAACAATTCAAAATTGGGATCAACTATGCACAACCCTTTGTGACCAATTTGGTGAAAGATCATACAACCTATCCCTTTTGGAGTAATTAACTACCATTAAGATTGTACCTAATGAGAAAATTATAGATTTACACATCAAATTCTAGAGAACATGGGATAGAATTCTAGCCCCTATGAGACCTGCAATAGAAGGTGCATTTCTTTACTTCTTAAAAGCTCTTAACTCTAATATATTTGTTATGATATAATCTATGGGAGGAAAACTTTACCAGCTGCTTATGCAATTGCAATCAGAGCTGAAAATAGTTTAATACAAGTTGGGAAACTAGCTCCTAGACCACCCATGCCATTGTATCATGAATTACCTAAAATTTCTCAACCTTCTATTGCTCCTATCCCTGAGCCAAGTCCACAACCTGTTGCTTCCACCTCACAAAATCCCACACAAAAAAAGGAGGATGAAGAAATGAAATATTTGATTAGAAATTTAACAAACAAAGTTATATCCCTAGAAAAACAACAAGCCCAATCCTATAAGAATTATCAAAATCAAGGGCAATCTTCAAACCAGGGGTATCAACCATATAAAAATTAGCAGTCTAATCAAATGTATGCATTGAACCAAAAAAATAATAGATGGCAAGGTCAAATTTCTCCTCTTCGTTGACAATAATCCCTCCACCATAAGCACTTCCTCCTAGTTCAAGTCAGGATTTAGTTCTTGTGATAAATAATATGGCACAAGAAACAAAGTGGTGTTTTCCATGTAATCTTCCACATAACCAACTAGGATATGAGAGGGTAATGCACCTTCAAGCATATATGATTCAAGGCTCTTCCAGTTAACATGAACCACTTTGCTAGAAGAACCAAATCTAATCGTAGAAGCGGTCAAGAAACCAAAAATGATACCAATCTCATGTTCTTTGGAGCTGAGGATTTTTGCATGGTTAACCAAATGATAAGAAATTATAACAGACCATCAATCTTTGTGGATGATAATACATGACACAAGAAAATAATGTTAGAGTTAAAATATTCACCTCTAAAGAATCAAGTCAAAGTCGTAGAAAAGAAAAATAATCCGTAGTGAATAAAAGCAAGCCACCCGAGCTTCCAGGGAAGGCCATAGATAAAGAAGTTACTTCTCAACCAAAACCAAAAATCAAATTCCATCACAATTAAGAAAAGAAGGTATCATGCCACAAATGCGAGAAGTTTGTGGATCTCCCATTCAACATTGTTGAGAAAATTAAGAAAACCAATGTCAATGTCTTAATGTGGGATGCACTTGCTATTCCATCATAACATGATATCCTATGTGAAGCCCTCAAGAAACTACCTATCGTGGATCCAATAATGCAAAAGTATCCCATTATGGTGCATGTTTGTCAAGAAAATAATGATCAAGTAAGTAAAACTATCAAGACCCCACCCTTTTACATGTCGATAATTATGGGAAAATACCTAGTTCATAACTATATGATTGATTTAGGGGATAGTACCTCTATAATGCCTAATAAAATAGTTGATATCCTAGGTATTAGATATAGTCCTATGTATAGGGTATTTTCACAATTTGATGGGTCAATTTTGAATGTCCTAGGTGTAATAAAAGACCTTGATTTGAAACTTCATTCCTTCCCAAGCCTTACCATAACCCATGACATTTTAGTTATTGACTTTCCTCCTATGTTTTCCATTTGTTTTTCTAGAGATTTCACTGCTAAGGTAGGTGGTTACCTATCCTCAGATTAGACTCACATGCTTCTAAAAACTAGATATGGTACCCGATTCACAATACAAGTTGAGCCCATATTTTCTTACCATATGAGCAAGAATCATCTCTATAGGATAAGGTTATTCCTCCTTCCATGCCTAATTTTCTTCTAGATGAGTGGGATAAGAGAGATCATAAGTTTGATCCTTATGATGAAGAGCTCAAGACTTTTGAGACTGGTCTAGGCACTTATTGCATTCTCCAAGAAGAATCTGTGATACCCGTGACATTCAAACAAGAAAAGGAAAATACTTCTAGACTATGGAAGATGTTATTTGATGGTTCTAGAAGTAGAAATGGAGCTGGGGTGGGTGTTGTAATCATTTCTCCAAAAACATGAAAAGTTCTTCTTTGCTCATATATTGCAATTTGCATGTTCTAATAATGTAGCGAATATGAAGCATTAGTGCATGATCATTAATCATGGAAAAGAGAAAATCAAGGAGTTACGGGTCTTTAAAGACACTTTGAATTAGTCATTCACTAGGTTTACATAAGATGTGTAATGAAGAATAAGTGGTGAAAGCTTACAAATACAGATTCTAGTATTTTATATAAATCTTTGATGCCATTAACCTATAGGTTGTGCTCAAAAGATTGAGCAAATACACGACCAAATGACGACCCTTATCTCTCAATTTTCATTTCTTGAGGATTTGATCAAGGGGAATTCCCAACATATCAAAATGGTGGTTAGGCCATCTATCCCGCATAAATTAGACTTGCGGAAGGTATTTGATAGTGATGAAAAAATTGTGTAGTTTATCCAAAATGAGGCGAGTTCTCCTCAAAGATGCAAGCTGATTTGTAGGAAGTCTATGGGGATCAAATTATTCAAATAAAATAAAAAATGTTACCCAAGGGCTTAGTTAACCCAATCAACGAATGAATCGGATCGGCATGGCTGGGAGTGGGAGCTTTAGAGGAATGAATCGGCTGGAGTCCTAGTGAGTTCAATCTTTACCCGGCCTATATATATATATATACATATACATATAATATAATATATATATATATATATATATATATATATATATATATATATATACATATACATGACAATGAATCGGGTGGCTTTCTCTCTTGATCGGCACATTGGTGTGGGTAAACGATGCAGCCTTGGAATCGGGAAACTAGGAGAAAGGGGCCCTATATAGATAGATAGATAGAAGGCGCTTCAGACGGGATAGAAAGAAATATGTAGATAGATCGAGATCACTTACAATCGGCAATCGGAATGGGATGAAGCGAACGAAGCGGAACCACCGAGTGCACCGCACCGGTCGAGTGCTAATGATGCATGGTGGGCGGAAGAGGAGAGCTTTGGTTCTAATACGGAATCATTCCAGGCCCAGGCGGGACCAGGCATATATCATATATCTAAGATCTATAGAGAGGGGGGCGGCCGATATCTGGATCGAAACTGAGATATAGATATAGGGGGAATTTTTTGTTTTCCGATCCGCTAGATTGAGATATCTATATCTTATATATCTATATATAGATCGGCATCTCAGATATATTTCTTTCCTAATAGGGTAGGGGGGGGGTAGGACGACTCCCTCTTCACACGACTTTCCTTTCTCCGTTTCATTCACGACGGCGCGTAGCTCGGAGAGATTCATTGGCGGGACCGAGATGACTTATTCTATAGCATAGCATACGACACGGCTCAAACTGTTCGACTAGCTCTCCAGCAGGGCGCATCCCTGGCTTTAGGGCATGCACCCTATCCTATCTATATATGGGGTGGGGTCGTGCACTCTAACTATCGTATCAATAGGGGCTTTCTGCGACCTACCTACACCTACCTATTGAAAAGGCCCTTGCCTTGGGAGGGGCGGCCGGGAGAGCACCGACTGCCCACTTTACTCAACCACTATCTGTCCGGATGATCATGATGGGGAGTGGGCATGGAGCTTCATGAGCATCAATATCAATATCCTCTTTACTCATACGAGGCGCGGGTGAAGAGAGGCCCCATAGATAAGATAAGATAGTTCAGGGAGGGGGGAGGGGGGGGGGCCGAGACCAGTGAAACATTCCGCTTGGGGAGTACGGAATGGAGAATATAGGATAGGAGAGATACGCCGGAGAGATACGCCGGATCATCATTTCCAAGCTCACCTGCGGTCGAGTCCCGCAGCCGTCCGATGCCTTTCTTTCTATGCGATATATGCAACTAAACAATAGGGCCGGGCCGGGGAGTGCGCGGTGAGTGGGCCCCGCCCGGATACGACAGGAGTCGTCCGGGCCAATCCAATGAGAATTCCAGATACGACCCGAAATGCCACTTGAGATACCGGATACCCGGGAGGAGCATGAGCATACCCAGAGAGAGGGGGGGCCGAGATCATCTGATCATCTACGTAATCGTTGTTCTATGCATGATGGGGACGCCATATAGATATAGGGGGGGGGCGATCCTAGAACGGTATACGACCCCCGCCCCCTATCTCTTTCTATTGACGGACCCCCGGGCCATCGGGAGTCAATCACGCGGGCCTATCGGGAGCCCTATTGTTGTGTTTTTGATCCGTCCGCCATATGTATTATAGGGCAGGGCAGGGCAGGGCCGCGTTCGTTCGGTTCGGGACTCGCCCTTTGCTGGTACTGGTGTTGGTGTGGCTACCGTCGATAAATGACCTTCGGACCGGAACGGCATTTATGCGCGAGAGGAGGTCGGGGGGGAGATTCTATCAGTCATCTGAATTCGAGGAAGGAGCACTGAGCAATAGGGACTATCAACTCTTACTATCGAGTTAACATTGATTGGGGGACTATCAACTCTTACTATCGAGAACTCCCTATATATCCCCCATATAGAGAGAGGGGGGGCCCGCTGTCGCTCACCGCACTCACTTTGTTCCACATGCACGATGGCGGTTGGGCAATCACTTTTCAGTTGCTTTTGTCAGGTTTCGTCGGGTCGCGCCGAGCCGAGATATAATAGAGAGGGGGGGTCGAGCCTATCCATCTATCTCCCTCTCCCCTATATAGATAGATAGATGGCGGTCGAGAGCCTCCTATCCATCTATCTCCCTCGACCGACAGGGAGAGGGTTTCCCCATAGAGTTCTAGGCCTCCCTATCCCCTCTAAATTTACCAGGGGGGGGGTGCCGACTATACTATAGCCGACTCTAGAGAGTCGCCCCATATATAGATAGGGCGGGCTATATAGAGAGATGGGATGGCCTGTATATAGTTTAGTTGGCCGGCCCCCCCATATAGAGAGATGGGATAGATATATATAGAGAAAATCTTTAACCTAGATGAAAAGTTCAAAGGAATGGAATATAACATGGTAGAAAAGAAAAAGATTGTCATAAAGTTTCAATTGCTCTAGGCAAAGAACTTCTACTAGGGAAGGTATGTGATGAAAATGAAAAGAAAGATTTTATTTCCTTATGCCATAAATTTAGTGATGTGTTTTCATGGGACTATGAAGATTTAAAATAATTCAATCCAAATATAGTTTAATAATTTATTGACCTAGATCCCAACATCAAGCCAATTAGATAGAAATAAAGGAAAGTCAACCCCAAGATTGAGCCCCTCATGATAAAGGAGCTCTCCAAACTCATTGAGGCCAAAATAATTTTCCCAATCAAGTATTATACTCGAGTGGAAAATCTGGTCCCGACAAGGAAGAAGAATGGCAAAATTTCACTCTACATGGATGTAAGGGATTTAAACAAATATTCTCTTAAGGATCACTATCCTTTTCCTTCTATGGAACAAATTTTGCAGACAATAGTAGGAGAGAGAGGTTCTCCATGCTTGATGGCTATTCTGGTTTTAACTAGATCAAAGTGAAAGAATAAGATCAATATAAAACCACGTTCACCACTAAATGGGGAACATTTTCTTATCAAAAAATGCCTTTTGGCTTATCAAATGCAGGTACTACTTTCAAAGAGCAATGGATATTGCCTTCAAGGGACTCATCAATCAGTTCATCTTGGTTTACCTAGATGACATTTATTATTTTTCCATGTAGAGCGTGGACCACATGAGGCACATGGAGAAAGTATTTACAAGATTCGAGAGAGTTTGGTGTATCCCTTAACCCTAATAAATGCAATTTTTTCAGTTCCTAGAGACCACCTTCATGAATAAAGTATCCTCAAATAGTGAGCTTCCACATGATGTTGAATGAAACAAGATGAAAGGAATGTATTCAATAATCACAACTAGATTGCTGATATGTCAATTTTTTTGTCTACTTGGTACATACCCTCTTGGTTTGAATAAATAAAAGAGAAGACATTTAAGGTTGCAATCCATTCCTTATGCATTAGTTGATGGCATCATTTTCAAAATAAACATTGATGGAGTGCTTTACTCAAGGGTATTGAAGGTAAGTAATGTGATAGGGTTTTGACCAAGTTTCATGATGGATTATCAAGGGGACATTTCTATACTAAAGAGACAACCATGAAAATCATAAAAGTAGGCTATTTCTGGCCTACATTGTTCACATATGCTATTGAATAGTTGAAGGAAGCTCTTGAATCAATCATCCTAGAATTTCTTGAGGAAATTGTAACAAGGTTTGTGTCCCTAAGACTATAATTTCTAACCATGCAATGCATTTCTTGGGATCAAAGATCTCTAATTGGGATTTGGGACTTGGGATTTATCTAAAAAATTCTTCCAATTATTACCCCCAAGGTAATGGATTGGAAAAATCTACTAATAAGAACCTGATTAGAATCATGAAAAGGATAATGGACATCAATCAAAGACAATGGCACACAAAGGTAAAAAATTCTCTTTGGGTGGATAGGATAACAACGAAGAAGGTTATTGGCACTTCTCCCTATAAACTAGTATATGGTAAAGAGAGAGAATGCCATTGTCACTTTCCTTCATTTAAGTTTTCTACACAAATTAAATTTGAAGGTGCCGATCAAAGGAAATAATAATGGCGAAATGATGGAACTAGAGGAAAATGAGAATTCTACCATGGTTAGGATGGAACAACATCAGGATTCAACCAAATAATGGTTCGATAAGAAAGATAGAAATCAAACATTCAAGGTTGGAGATTTGGTTTTGAAATGGGATGCAGATCAAGCTAAACCAGGGAGACACTCCAAATTTGATGCTATTTGGAGTGGACCATATATCATCACCGACTTGCAAGGTGGCTAACTCATTCAAGTTATCTGATCTTAATGGGAACATGTTTCAAATCCCATTCAATGGGATTCATCTCAAGCCTTCTCATTAAGATTTTTCATGCATCTTGTATATAATAGAGTAGAATTTTAAATTCTGTAAGTCCTTTCAGCACATTGCATTGTTAGTAGTATAGGTTTCTTTCCTCAGTGCTTGACACTTTGTCTTGTTGCTTGGAGATGTCCTTGTGCATAGTTTCATCATGTTCTCAAGATGCAGGGGAGGGAGGTTTAAAATATCATGAAGTAGTTGTAGAATGTCTCAAAAAATCAAATATAGAGTAAATAAATCATACTCAAGGATTTCAAACTGACTCCATGCCTAATGGATGCTAAGGCTACTGGATAATTCATCTAGCAGGTAGATGAACCCTATGAGTCACCAAAAATGTTGTCTATTTTTGCACCCCTTACAAAAATAGAGAAAATTACACAAGTATGGAATTTGCGGATGTTCAAGAATGGAATTGGTAAAGCCACAAATAAGTTAAGCATTTTGTGGAAGTCTCGGGAAGATCCACGAGAGATTTGAAGATACCCATGGATGGTTATAGAAAGTTGTACTACACTTTGAAATGTTGTGGAATGAAGAAAATGGCTTTGGAAGCCACATAACAAGGAGGAGTACATGCTGATGCCGCAGGTTGAAAGGAATAAGTTACACCATTAGAAAGTTCCATGAGGGATTATACAGAGCCGTGACATGAGAGAGAGCTCTGTGGAAGTCTAAAGCCGCATGAAACTAAAATTTGGAAAGCCACGGATAACCATAATTTCTGCACAAGGTAAAAATAATCATAATTCTCAAATTATTGGCTTGATCCTTACAAATTTCATATCAATGGGAAGGTGTTGGCCTCATCTAAGCATATGAGTCTGAATTTCAAATTTAAAAGGTAGTTGGTGGACATGGCCTTGAGAAAATATCTTCAACATGCACATGTGCAATGTCAATTAGCTCAACCACCAACATTTAATGCATTATGGGCACTCACTCCTTCTCCTGCAAGGCATGGCATGTGGAATTAGATTTGTAGAGGTGTTCAATCCCTTTTTCAGAGCATGCAGAGAAATTAAATGAAGTTGGTCGGCTGGTGGAAAGAGAATTTTCCCTCTCTTTCTTCTCTCCTCCTTTCATTTTTCTATATATTGTAAAATGATGCCCAGTTTTAATGTTGGATACTTTGGGAATGCGAGGAATCATTCTATGCTACAAAAGTATTCTAAGAGTCACATGCCTTTGGCTATGTCTCTATAAATATTTTGCATCTTCCTCATGTATCGTGATGATTTGTGCATGATATTTCAACAATAAAATATTTGGTTTTGTGGCTTGTTTTAGCCTTAGCTATTGTTTTATTGCACTCTCTTACCTCTCATTCATTCGCAGGTGTGTTATATACATTATTTCAGAAATATGTATCTACTCTACATTGTGAAGGTGGAAATCGGGACGTGATTTTGATCTGTGGCTTTCGTTTTGGCCCTCCTCCTCATCGTTCTCTTCCATTTTCTCTCTTTCCTGAGTATTCATCCCATTTCTTTTGGTGCTATCATTCTCTAGTTTAGGTTTATGTTTTATGCATATCCTTCTCACCCTGGTCCCTTGGAAAGTTAGAGTAGATCTAGATAGTTGCATTTCAATTCCTAGGAGTAGTTTAGCATTATGAGTAAGTAGATGAAGTTGGCCTTCTCCGAAGGTCTATCTTAGTTTGAGTCCCACAACTTGGAGACAATCCCATGTTGTCTCAAATCCCAAATTGTCTATGATTTGGGCATGGGTGAATTTTTGAGCTCCAATGAAACCTTCATTTGGAATTGAGAGATTGACCATCGATTGTAGATTCTACAAAGATTGATATTTTAGGTCTCCCTCTAGTTTTATATCTACCATCATTTAAACAAATGAATGCCATCACTTCTTCCTAGGTAATTCTACTTATGATTCTATCAAAAACTTAAAAATTCATAATAAGTGTGTGTGAATTTATAATAAAATGAATCCTAGGAGAGTATGTGCAAAATATCATGACAAGATTAAATGGATGATTTGTACAAATACTTGACATAGTTGGGAAAAGGGAGAGCAATGAGTTATCTGGTGAAAATACATTTATTTAGTTTGATTTGAATTCCCACACAAGGAATACATTACATTCATATGATTGCATATAATCATTATAAATCTCAAATTATACTTTGAAAAAGGTAAAAATCAAATCAAATAAAGAAATGACATTAAGAGGAAAATGGTTGTGAAAAGAAACATGATTTGTTGAGACAAGGTGAAAAATATGGAAAGGCATCTAAAGCACTACAAGCTAACTTCTTTGCACATGTAATAGAAAATAAAAAATTGACTCCAAAGTTGATAACTAAAAGGGAATATTTACGATTGGACAAGACACCTTCCCACTCCGATGAGAGATTAAGATCCTATGCGCAAAGGAAATAATTTTCTCTTTCGATTTGGGGGAATTGAAATGGGTATCTATCCTCATATCAAAAGGGGGTTAATTTTATACTTGAAATATTGAAAGGGAAATAATATCACTCTATTATGTTTCCATTTTATTATATGGAATTAATATGAAATTTGATTTTTCAAACTTTTGTGTCAAGGTGGTTGCCTGTACAGCCATTGGAAAACATTGAGGGCATTTAATTCATGTCCCCTTGTCAAAAATTTAAATTTTGAATGACATATTCCTACTTATGAATCTTACATCGTGTTCGGATCTTGTATGTTGAAATCTGATGTAGCCCCCTCATCAATGACCAACTATTCCTTCATACCAAATAGATTTTTTTATATTGTAATATCTAGGCATTGTGTCTCAATGCGGATGAGTGTAGATGCATTGATTCATTTATAAATACGAGCTTAGACAAAATTTACACCTCATCAACCCCTATGGTTCGGAATGTGAATCTTATTGGAGTTGGACTGCTATGATCATAATAAATAATTTAAAATAATTCATGATGAGAATTTTTTAATAAAAAATAATTAAAATTAATATTTAGTAAAGAAAATAAATTTTAGTTATTGGGAATCCGTTCCTATAGAATACATTAGAGATTCTAGATGGTCATTAAATGATATTAGTTGATGAAAATCATGTAGGTGTTAGTCATGTAAAACAAAGAAAATAATTTAAAAATAAATCCCTGACGACACCATATGGTAGGCCCAAGTATAGCTTGCCCAGGAATTTTTGGCTATCACAAAAGTTGAGATAAGGTACATGTACTTCTGTTGAATGTGTAAGTAACGATGTTGTCTGCAGAGCCTTGGAACCTCCAACCAAACACAATGTCACAAGTGTAAAGAAAATGCCTAACCTTTTTCTACCAATATTTGTGCAACCTATGTTTAAAGGGGATATTTGGAATAATATTTGTGCAAAAAATCGTAGTGTGACTAGCCAAGAAAGTACATAGGTATTAAGGAGGTGTAGAGGATATTATAAAAAATGTTCTTGTGAATGATGGTAGTATATGCCCAATATGAGTTGTTTAAAGAAAAACAATACTTACAACTTTGGAGAAAATGTGACGGGTAGGTGAAGACCCAATATTGAGCAAACTCGTGCCATAAAGGAAGTTTTAAAACAATCTTGAACGACCACCGAGCATATGGGAGTAGTGATTTGATTAGATACAGGAGCATCCTGACCTTGTAGGCTTTTTTATTCAAAATGTATTTTATTAGTTGAAAAGTCTCTAGACACTTTGGAGTAAATATAAATGGAAATGCTTAATCCAATTCCCACATAGCGTTGCAAACTTTGTACCTTCCTATGGTGAAATGGGTGTTTTTAAACAGTAAGAATGTCCGTAAAACCTCGTAGCATTAACATGCAAATAAACTCATGGTAGTTTTGTGGATTTGTTGTTTGGTTCTTGCAAACATGGAATATTTGACAAAAATCCCACAACTGATTTTTCTAATATCCTCCTGCTGTATGAAAAATAGGAGCTTGGAATTGGAATTGGAAAAAATAAATTATTTATGTATGATGGTGCATGGGGTTTATATGCTTATGAGCATAATCAATAACACCTCCTAATGACCCATGTACAAATATTGTGAGATTGATACTAGGATTGGATGTCATTGGTGCGTATGATAATGTGGGTAGACATGTATGTAAAGTGTGGAAGCTCATAAAATCTCGTGATCTCGTATGTGTGAAGAAATGTGGTCTCAAACTCTCATGGACTGCAATGATTCTAATCAATGCAAAAATGGATTTGTGGAAAAAGGTGGTTAAGGTTATCAATAAAAATTTATTTTTCAGTCAAAGTATGTGAGGAAAAATACCTAGGAAGATGCCTCCTTCAAGCATCGAAAATGGTATGGATTTTCCCTTTTTTCTCTTGTAATAAATTCTACTTTCATCATTTCTTGATTTTGGAAATTAAATATTAATTTTTAGTAAATGTAACTCCAACCAATGATAAAATATTACTTCATTTAGTACTATTAAACACAAAAAATAAAAATAAAAATTATGACCTCAAAAGTTATGTGCATGGAGAGCCACATCCAAATTACCATAAAACCAAAATTCTTTGCATGACCCCTAGTAACATGGAACACCACATGGAACCTTAACCGAAGTGTTGGAAATTATTAAATGCACTTGCAAGTTGTATTCCTAAACCCTCTTAGCTTAACCATCACTTGTGTGACGTGTTTGTTTTAATAAAACACGATCGGTTTCGGCTTACGGTTATCGCTTAGCTTGAGAAAAATTAAAACCACTACCTCATACCTCTAGAATGCCAACAAGAGGATCATAACCCACCTTCAGTTCAATGAAAACACCTTCGGAAACTAATTTTTCAAGTGGGTTTTGGGGCCCACTAGTCGTTGTGCGACAAGAGCTGTCGACATAATTACGATAATTAGCCCCAAAGTTTCCCTTGTAAGTGGAGTTCTACTCATCGTGATCACTTCTACCAGACACGATGAATTCTCTATATATGGGGGAATAAGTAGGAATCATCAAAATTTGTGATTGAACTTAAACCGAGTGTTTTCAAGACCCATATTGTAAGCACTTTTGTTGTTTTGGACTATTTTGTCAACCTCAGCTAGAATCACATTTTTGAGTCTCGTTTGACTTCTAGCCATGCATGTGACCTCATAATACCATTACAATGCTATGTAGAATTTTTATTCAATATTTTATCTTATATAAATGAATTTTGAAATTTATGGTGATTTTCTCTCTCCACCCTCTTCTCTCTCTAGAAATGACTATGATACTTGGTTGATTTGAAAACGTAAATGAATTGGGAAATGTGAATTGGTTTGAAATGAAATGATAATGGACATGAAATGAAAATGGTTATGATATTGTGAATTAAAAATGTTTCATAACTTTCTCTCTCATCCTTACCCTCTCTCTCTAGTATAAAAATATTAAGTGTAATGATGCAGGGGTCATTTAGATCTGTCTTTCTCTACAATACTCAAGAGCTTGAATTTTCTCTATTACTCCATCCACCCCTGCTAGAGGATCATTAATTGATGTTTATGCAGCATCATCTGTTTTGTTCTTATCACCTTGAGGTAGCAATGAGACCTAGTGCATGTTACTACTTTGCACCATCTTGACTAAACTCCTAAAATTATAACATTTAGAGTTTCATGAATACCCAGAAGGTCTGATAAGATTAATTGGCTCTCATTTCCCCATAAAACCTTGCTCCTAAAGTTTCATGGCTTAAATTTTTGTCTAACTCCCTCCATCTCATTTTTTTCTTGTTTCTTGCTCTTGAGAAACTAACTCGTTTGGGACAGTCCCAATTCCTTCATAACTTTTCTGGGTCTTTGTTTTAGGACTCCAAATTTTTACACAAGGTCTTTATGTGTTATAACCCTCTCCACACAAAATTTCAGATCTTCAACATTCTTCTAGCTCCTTAAATCAAGCATTTACCAGTCTGATTTCTGAATCTTAACATTTAGATAAGCCACAGTCATGTTTTACACAAAATGAAGGCAATATCATTGAATATTTCTCCTTATAAGTATTCAAACATATTATTCATACCTTGATAGGTGTATTTCATCTCTCATGCATTGGCTCTTGACTCAATTTCTCCAATTTAGCTTTTGAAACCTCTTACTATGACTTTAGACAGTCATACAAACCCTGCACAGTCAGTCTTTATATGCAATAAGGGTAATTGCTTCATTGATTCACCCCTATGATCATTCAAATACATCAAAAATACATAGATCCACCTTCTATAACAATCTAAGCTCGTGCTTCATCTAATTATGAACCAAAACTTGACTGTTTGCCTTCAAATATGTGCATTGTACATTCATTGTTTAATTCAAAAATACAGTCATGTATATCTCGAGCGACACAAACCCATTCTCTTTGAAATTTGGATAGATGCTATATCCCATCAGGACAGAGATTATGTGAAATTTTCAAGCAATTTCACTAATGCAATCAAAAGTTATCCTAAGCCCTAGATCGGGCCCGAGAGCCTTCAAATGGCTATAACAATTAAATTTTGCACTTTCAAAACTTACAAAAATTATGATTACCTTCCTTACGGTCTGTAGAAGGTGTTAGAATTAAAATTCAAGGGAAACTCACCAATTGAATTCCATTGAAGGTTTATAACTTGCTGTCCTGGCACAGTCTTCATCACAGTCACTTTAAAACATGCAATTTCATGCAAAACAGAGTATAATTCTTCTTCCAAAACATCATACATACGTTATTATTCATTGTTCCATCTTCTAAAACCTTGAGAACCTTTGTTCTCTCTCCTTCACCTCGAATCACCTATGAAATAGGTGTCAATTTTCTAAGAAAAGACTCTAACACCCCTAAACTGACTCCACAATACCCTAACAAGACTTAATCAATATTATAATCCTAGAATATTAATGGATATCAATCCAATACATCTTCCAAATCGTGCATGGACTAAAAACATAATGACATGGCATTTTAAGTCCTTATTTATCCCACATTAACCTTTAAATTCCAAGTCAATTCACCTTATAAGCATATATTCATTTTTACAACATATTTAACTCTAACACACCTATAGCCAACATGTATCATGGTCTTGTATGACCTTATTATGCCTTGGTTCTTGATGCTCCTGCATCATGTAATCGAATGTGAAAGCATGAATGCATGTGAAACTCTCTCTCTCTTCTATATAATTGAAAATATTAAAAATGATGAATGTGTGGATTTAGGCTTGAGTGTAGGGGATTTCCATACTTAGTTCTAGGATTGACGCAATGTTGGTTGCAAGCACACCAAAAAAGAGGAATTTTCTAGATGTGATATGTTGTAATTAATGAGTTGTCATTGAAAATTTATATTCATCTTGCAATACATGTATTACCATATAATAATGATATGTATTATTGTTCAAGAATTGTTCCTTGTATATTTTGAAAAGGAATACCAATGTGGCTATATTTTATAGGGTCGAATTGGATGTGAAGTTTTACTCAATGTTGTACCTATGTTATAAAGATATTAAAATAATCCCTTGCTATATTAATTATCAGGTTTATTTCCTTAACACCCACAATGCTAGGTATATTTTCATCTCATCAAAACTAAAAAAAAAGAACAAGCTATAATGCCTAATGTACTTCCTCCTCCCATTTGAGTCTTTTTCTAGGGTATAAAACATTGATCATGTTAATAAAAAAACTCTATCCTCATTAATCATCTTCTTGTTTTACACCTAAGGCATATTATTAAGGACCTTTTATCTGAATATTTTAAAAGGTGGCGATCTTACATTGTGAAAACCTATCATTTTGGGACGAGTGAGGTGATCATGTCTAGGTGTTGTAGGTATGACCTTATCTTAAATAAGTTAACCCTGGATTATGCATAGCTCCCCTTGGTACCCTAATGTGTGCCAAATCCTTGCAAGATATTTGGTGGTTGTACCTACGATTGATCTCTTGTGAGGTCTAAATTATGTGAGTGGAGACTACATGTCGTTTTACTTGCATATTTACCCAACAATTGAAATAGGTCCTTAAGAGGATTTTGAAATCCATAAGATTGTTCAGGTTATTTCTCTTTCAATATACACTTATTCTTCCATGTCCAAGAGCATTGAAATGAGTTGTCTTGTGCAAGGTCATACTCCTTGTAGTCTTAAATTCTTAAGTGTTATAGGAATTACATTCGTTCCAAAATGATGTTAATACAAGACCAAAGTAACCATGTAAATGTAGTCAGTAAAAGGGTAAATAAGATTAAACTAAGAAATGACCACTACGAAAATGGTACACCATTGAGTGATGTCAAAACCATCTAAAATGTCAAATGTGATCATAAAATGAATGTGATAAAGTAGAGATCCATGAATAATACAACAATCTAATAAATTGAAAAAACCAAATATGATGCATGGTCACATGCTTTGTTTGCATAAATGTGGATTAAACAACGATACTAATGAAATAACAAAGTGTAACCTTGAGAATGGGATACATGCAATTGTAGCCAAGGTATTATGAGATAAGGAGATTGCACTTTAGTTGGACTTGTAAACGTTAGTAGAACTCTTAGCGTAGTTATGGATATAATAAATCTAGGATCACTCAAGAAGTATATTCTATAGTCGAAACATGTAATTAAATTGTTTCTAATAAGAGTGAAACCTTAAGATGATGAAACAAAAGTAGTTGAAATGTGAAATTAAGTCACTTAGATTAAAGGAACAACATCTATAAGGGGAACCTAGGTTTAATGTAACCTTCCATGTGCAATATGATTGTGAAAAGATGAATTCCTAATTGGAGCAATGGATTGTGAATCAATAATGATGTAGATCAAGAATTTAAGCGCTTGTTACTGTCCAAGTTAATGCACCAAACTAAACACAAAAGTCTTGAGAAACTCAAATGGAATCGATACTTGATAGTCGAGATGGGATACATAGATGTAGATGGGAAGAAATCCAATGTAGATGAGATGGGTGCACACAAACAATCTTGTAAAGTAGATCCAAAAACCTACGATGTACAAATCCTTGGCGAGAAAAGACAACGTTAAAAGATATTTTGGTGGACTACCCAAAAGCGGGTCCGGAAGCGATGAGTTTCCTTGGTGGATGTAAGTCCACATTTTCCATTAAGGGTCGTGCATGCTTTTCGAGTACAAGAAGCATACATGATAAAATATGTAGTTAAATGTTTAGATTTTCTGATTAAAAATAAAAGATAGAATGTAAACAACAAAAAAATATAAACATGAACACAAAAATTCCTTTTTCCCAACAACGAAAACAATGCTAGACTTATGTTACCTGTACTTGGCACCTATCTGTAGGTTGATCGGTGTCGACCAGATTGTGGTCGGTGTTGATTTCTTTAAGTGGCACTAATTAGGGTAAATCAGCATCGACTGGAATGGGTCGGCATCAACTGGAGGCAAGTTGCAGAAAGCTTGATGGATGATTGATGAGGACTGGATCATAAACACCTGTAGGGGCTGCAAAGTTGCGGACAGAGTTTCACCTTAGCTAGATGCAGGAACAAAGTCACCAAGAGGTCGAGGAATCCTCACGATGTCGATGTTGCGAGGGCAGAGTAATGGTACACCTCTCAGGGATTGATTTGGACAAAATTCTCTCTTCTTCTATTGACGATTCGAAGGCTCAAGGCTTAAGCTTTTTACTGTCTCTCTTTTTGTCTAACCAGAACTAAATTCTAGCCCTGTATTTATAATTGGCACTGACCAAGGTACAATCGGCGCCATTTCGAAAAATTGATGTCGACCAAGTACCAGTCGGCGCCGATCAGGGAACAGATTCCCAAAATGGCCAAAAAGGATGAATTGGAAAGATAAGAGTGTATCCTTCTGACTCAAATATGGGAAATATCCCATTGCATGGTTTGGGGGAGGAGAAATAGGGGGGATAGATGGATAGAATTGATTATGGGAGGTTAGGAATTGATATGGGGTAGATAAGCGGTTAAGATACATGTAAAAAGTATAATTAAATAGTTAATATTTAATTATCCATGGATAAAATACAATGGGGTACAATAAACTTAGGATAGATGTTTAATTAGATATTTAATTAATACCCTAAAGGAAAAGTGGTGATATAAAGGTGCCCCAGGTTACCCAAGAAGGTAAACGAACACGGGGGACACTAAATTGGGTAACCAATTTTAGGTGTCTACAAATGATACAACTTAATTAGTAAATTTACATAGATGGTTGTAATTACTTAAAGATTAAAATAATGTATTGTTAGTATTAAACAATACTATGAAATGAACTCGGGATAGGTTTTCTATTGATCTAGTAACCTTCCTTTTTCTTCCTATGAACTTTCCTCCTTGTAATGAGAGTATTTTTCCAAACCAAGTAAACACGTCTCTCTCAAAAAATACTTAAGTCAAATATTAGAAGGCACATGTGTGTATATACGTTCCTAATCACAATCAAGCTATATAAAGTTATTTCCATAAGAGAAATGAGAAAATTATAAAGGAACCACTATAGGTGAAATGTTAAACAAAAACATGTAGCCTAGTTTTAAAGGAATGAAGGGTCGAGGATATGTGTTCTTCAGACAACTATAGTCAAGTAAACAATTTTTGAGAAACAAACCTTTAATATAAGAATTGAATATTAGTAGACTCATAGTTGTTTAAAATGAATTTATTTAACAAATGAGCTATGAATAACTAATGGAATTGGAGAAAGGAACTAACCACACATTCTCCATTAAAGACTAATGCGCTACAAAATAAAGTAATTGAAGTTTGAAAATAGGAAATTTTAAACCTTATGTGTTTAATCCTATTGAAAACTATAAGGTCATACAATGGAAACCTAAATGTAATGAATATGTAAACCATGAAAAGGCCATGTCGTGGAGTATGCCTATCATGTGTTTCTTACTGTAATTGGGTCATTGTCCTAGTTTACGTCATTTGAGTAAGACATTGATGTGTACCCTATGTTATCCTATTGTATGAGTGGGTTCATGTTTATGTAAGTGTCCTACGTGATGTCAAGTTTATTTATTTGGATCCCATGTGGTGTTGTGTAGCGTGCAATTAAAGTAAAAAAATTATTCTAATAATTTTACTATTGTATTTTGGTGTTGAAAATGTGGGCATTACATATGGTATCAGAGCGAGGTTCATGCTCTCAAACCTCTGGGATGGATTGGAGTTGTGATGATTCTACATGGTGGTGGTGGAGATGGGAAGAGTAATGTGATATATGTTGTTATGTGACCAATGTTGTAATTGTGATATTATGAATGCACGTGTTGTGCATGTCACTTAGTGCGTATTTGTTATCATATTGATGTGCTTATGATGAGAGTATTCGCTCTCCTTTTTTGGACTCAATGAGGAGTTCATGTGTGATGTTCCGCCTTGTTGTGTGTGAAAAGAATGTTATTGTAGATTACCTAGTGTAGGACTATTTTGTTTTTATGTGATATGAAGGTGTTTTGATGTGTTGCATGACAAAATTGGTGTATAGTGAATTATATTTTATCGTGATGTCACCACCATGTTGTGATGAATCATGTGTGTCACCATGTTGTATTGCAATTGACTATATGTTGTAATTTTAGTCACTATTTTCATCATACATATAATTTGTGTAATATGTGATGGTTCATGTCATGAATTAGGGGCATATGGTGATTGTATGACCCCTATTGTGTAGTACTTGCACCTTAGGTGCATTATGTGGAAAAGTGATGTATCATAACCCGTGAAAGTAATGATTTTGTTATACCTTGTATATATACCATGCGTAAGACGTTATGGTTAATGTGCATGAATCACCATTATGTTAGTGATGTAGTTATGTGTTATGTTGTGAACCTTACACTAGATGACCCTAAGGGAAGTAACCGTCAAGAGTATATGTGTGGAGAGAGGAGGCGTGGACCAAGTTTTCATAATCTTGATCCGAGTATGAGTGAGGAAGTGGAGTCTTATATAGACTGAAAACCACTTCTATATGTTTAGTATACTTCAAGATTACTCAAGTATATTGTGGGTACGCACCACCTTAGGCTCAAATTATGAAAACTAGTGTCCCATGATCTTTCCTATTAGGTTGTCCATCGAACAATCCTATGTGATTTTGACTATGTTAAGCCTTGTGGGAGTATGGAGGGATGATTCAGAAGAGATGATGACAATTACATTATTTGATATACTCATTTCTGGTTACATGTATATTTTTACGAGTGAGGCTTGATATCCGAGTGCTGAAACTTGATGAGTACCCCTTTGGTGGTCATATGAGGCCACATAGTGATTGTAATGTGCTATTTCTCAATACATATTTTATTCGTAAATTGATCATTATATCTTTTCTTGCAAGAACCAACAATTTTCTTGATTGATGTGTTCTTATATTTTGGGAATTTTATTTGGTTGTTGCACTAACATGCAGATTTTTGCACTAACTATGGCTAATTAGCCATTTTTTTTCTTAGTTTTAAACTTTCTTTTCATGTTTAAAAGTTTTATAGCCTTGCCCAAGGCTTGGAATTTTTGCCACTTGGCATTTGAGATGGATTTTTATGTTGGTTCTAATGTTGTAATGTGTTGGAATAGGGTCATGGGATTCACCATGGAGTGGTTGGACCTATGGACCCACTTTGTTGTATGGGGTATGCCCTAAGGAGTTACAAATAACTAGCAGGTTATTGAACCATGAGTTATTATGTCACTTGGGTTAGGGGTGACAGGGCTCTATGTGCCTAGGGCCATAGGGTGACCCAACCTCATTAAATGGAGAAAGGAGATGGGACTCTATGGTTGAGTGACCTGATATTCTTGATGGCACTCTATGGTTGAGTGACCTGATGTTCTCGATGACACTCTATGGTTGAGTGACCTGATATTCTTGATGACACTATAGTTGAGTGACCCGATATTCTTGATGGGGATCTATAGTTGAGCGACTAGACTTAGTGTTGGTACTATGATTCTTTCTCTTTGGGAGGTACATGGAGTTATTTTGTGATGCTTTGGGAGGTATATGGAGCTGTTTTGTGATGTTTTGTGACATGGGGAATTGGTATTGTGAGTTATGTATACTCTTGTGAGTCTTGTTAGGCATTGTTATGATTGAGGTTTGACCCTCCCCTTAT
Source organism: Taxus wallichiana var. yunnanensis (assembly GCA_018340775.1). Lineage (NCBI taxonomy): Eukaryota > Viridiplantae > Streptophyta > Pinopsida > Cupressales > Taxaceae > Taxus > Taxus wallichiana. The sequence goes on along the minus strand of CM031237.1, from coordinate 599,092,713 downwards.
ATAGTATGCACTATTGGATATGGACTTGGCATTGTGTGGTACAGTCATGGTATTTGGTTCATGTTATACCAGTTGTATATGTATCAACATGATGATTTTTTAATCAGTCACATGTGTGTGTTGGATTTATGCCTATGACATAATTTTTGGATATTATTTGTTATGTGGACTATTTGTTGTCCTTCTATGGTGGAATTAAAGGTCTTGTGATGTGATACAGTTGTAAGTATGTAGTAATATGTCTTGTGGACCATTAGTGTTGTGTTTGAGGCTTGTATGTCATCTTGATATCATTACTATCAAGCACCCACAAAAAAGAAACAAACTGAAATCATAAACAATGAAATACTTTACAAGAAAAGACTAATTAAGTAATAAAGTAAATGAAGAACTACCAATCTTTGCAAAATGTTAAAAAATGATGTTAAAAGTTCAAAAATAATATTGTTCCCTTAGGGTTATGATTTAACAACATGGTTATTTTTGCTAATTACTTTATAGGTGTGTGTTAAGTCCATTGTAGTAACATATTCTCCTAGTTTACTTGGATTTAAGTTGCATCAAGGATGATGATATTTTAAGGGGAGGGAGATGTAGCGCCCCTTCATCAATGACCAACTATTCCTTCATACCGAATAGAATAAAATTTTATATTATAATATCTAGGCATTGTGTCTCAACGCAACATGGTGAGTATAGATGCATTGATTCATTTATAAATGTGAGCTTATAAAAAATTTACACGTCATCAACCCCTATGGTTTGTAATGTGAATATTATCGAGTTGGACTGTTATGATCATAATAAACAATTTAAAATAATTCATGATGAGATTTTTTTATAAAAATAGAATTAAAATTAATATTTAGTAAAGAAAATAAATTTTAGTTATTGGGAATCCATCCCATAGAATACATTAGAGATTCTAGATGGTCATTGAATGAGATTAGTTGTGTAGGTGTCAGTCATGTAAAATAAAGAAAAACAATTTAAAAATTAACTGTCTCCCCGACACCATATGGAAGACCTATTATAGCTTGCCGAGGATGTTTTGGATGTCACAAAAGTTCGATAAAGGTACATGTACTTCATGCTGAATGTGTAAGTAACATTGTTGTTTTTAGAGCCTAGGAACCTCCAACCAAACACAATGTCACAAGTGTAAAGAAAATGCCTAACTTTTTCTACCAATATTTGTGCAACCTATGTTTAAAGGGGATATTGCGAATAATAATATTTGTGCAGAAATCGTAGTGTGACTAGTCAAGAAAGTACATAGGTATTAAGGAGGTGTAGAGGATATTATAAAAAAATGTTCTTGTGAATGATGGCAAGATATTCTGATATGATTTTTTTAAGAAAAAAATCCTTACAGCTTTGGAGAAAATGTGACGGGTAGGTGAAGACCCAATATTGAGAAAACTTTGCCATAAAGGAAGTTTTTAAATAAGCTTGGACAACCATTGAGCATATGGGAGTAGTGATTTGGTTAGAATCTTTGGAGCATCCTGAATCTGTTAGGCTTTTGTATTCAAAATATATATTTTTAGTTGAATAGTCTCTAGAAACTTTGGAGTAAATGTAAATGTAAATGGAAATGCTTAATCCAAGTCCCATAGAGCCTTACAAAATTTCTACCTTCCTACGGTGAAATGGGTGTTTTTGAACAGGTAAGAATGTCCGTAAAAACCTATAGGAAGGTATATATGTTAGCATTAACATGTAAATAAACTCATGGTGGTTTTGTGGATTTGTTGTTCGGTGCTTGAAAACATGGAAACATGGAATATTTGAACAAAATCCATCAATTTGAATTTTCCAATATCCTCCCTACCTCTACGAAAAATAGGAGCTTGGAATTGGATCTGAATTTTTATTTATTTATTTATGTATGATGGTGCATGGGGTTTATATGTTATGAGCATAATCAATAACACCTCCTAATGACCCATGTACAAATATTGTAAGACCGAGATTGGGATTGGATGTCATTGGTGTGTATGATAATGTGGGTAGACATGTATGTAAAGTGTGGAAGCTCGGAAAATCTCGTGATCTGTATGCGTGAAGAAATGTGGTCTTAGACTCTCATGGACTACAATGATTCTAATCTATGCACGAAATGGATTTGTGGAAAAATGTGTTTAAATATATCAAGAAAAATTTATTTTTTGGTCAAAGTATGTGAGGAAAAATACCCAGGAAGATGCCTCCTTCAAGCGTCGAAAACGGTATGGATTTTCCCTTTTTCTCTTGTACTAAATTCTGCTTTCATCATTTCTTGCATTTGGAAATTAAATATTTATTTTTAGGAAATGTAACTCCAACCAATGATAAAATGTTACTTCATTTAGTACTATCAAACAAAAAAATAAAAAATTATGACCTCAAAAGTTATGCGCATGGAGCACCACACCCAAATGTACCACAAAACAAAAATTCTTTACATGACCCCTAGTAACATGAAACCTTAACCAAAGTGTTGGAAATTATTAAACACACTCGCAATTCATATTCCTAAACCCTCTTAGCTTAACCTTCACTTGTGTGATGTGTTTGTTTTAACAAATCACGATTAGTTTCGGCTTATGGTTATCGTTTAGCTTGAGAAAAACTTAAAACCACTACCTCATACCTCTAGATTGCTAACAAGAGGATAAAAACCACTAAAAACACCTTCAAAAACTAATTTTTCAAGTGGGTTTTGGGGCCCACTAGTCATTGTGTGACGACAAGAGTAGCGACGACATAATTACGATAATTGGTCCCGAAGTTTCCCTTGTAAGTGGAGCTCTTCTCATCGTAATCACTTCGCTGAGACACAATGAATTCTCTATATATGAGGGAATAAGTAGGAATCATAAAACTTTGTGAATGAACTTAAATCAGTGTTTTTGAGACCCAGTTGTAAGCACTTTTGTTGTTTTGGATTGTTTTCTCAACCTCAGCTAGAATCACATTTTTGAGTTTCGTTTAACTTCTAGCCATACATGTGACCTCATAATACCATTCTGCAATGATGTGTATGTAGAAATTTTAATCAATATTTTATCTTGTATAAATGAATTTTGAAATGTATGGTGATTTTCTCTCTCCACCCTCTTCTCTCTCTAGAAATGACTATGATACTTGGTTGATTTGAAAACGTAAATGAATTAGGAAATGTGAATTGGTTTGAAATGAAATGAAAATGGACATGAAATGCAAATGGTTATGATATTGTGAATTAAAAAAATGTTTCTTAACTTTCTCTCTCATCCTTACTCTCTCTCTCTAGTATCAAAATATTAAGTGTAACTGAATGTGAAAGCGTGAATGCATGAGAAACTCTCTCTCTCTCTCTCTCTCTCTTCTATATAATTGAAAATATTAAAAATGATGAATGTGTGGATTTAGGCTTGAGTGTAGGGGATTTCCATACTCAGTCCTAGGACTGACGCAACATTGGTTACAGGCACACCGAACAAGAGGAATTTTCTGGATGTGATATGTTGTAATTAATGAGTTGTCATTGAAAAGTTATATTCATCTTGCAATACATGTATTACCATAGAATAATGATATGTATTATTGTTTGAAGAATTGTTCCTTGTATATTTTGAAAGGGAATACCAATGTGGCTATATTTTATAGGGTCGAATTGGATGTGAAGTTTTACTCAATGTTGTACCTATGTTATAAAGATATTAAACTAATCCCTTGCTATATTAATTATCGGTTTATTTCCTTAACACCCACAATGCTAGGTAGATTTTCATCTCATCAAAACTAAAAAAAAGAACAAGCTACAATGCCTAATGTACTTCCTCCTCCCATTTGAGTCCTTTTACAAGGTATAAAACACTGATCATGTTAATAACAAAACTCTATCCTCATTAACCCTATTCTTGTGTCACACATAACACATCTTATTAAAGACCTTTTATTTGAATATTTTAAAAGGTGGTGATCTTAGGTTGTGAAAACATATCATTTTTGGGTGAGTGAGGTGATCATGTCTAGGTGTTATAGGTCTGACCTTATCTTAAATAAGTTAACCCTATTATGCGTAGTTCCCCTTGGTACCCTAATGGGTGGCCAAAGCCTTGTAAGATAGTTCATAGTTGTACCTACGATTGATCTCTTGTGAGGTCTAAATTATGTGAGTGGAGAATACATGTCATTTTACTACCATATTTACCCAAAATTGAAGTAGGTACTTAAGAGGCTTTTGAAATCCATAAGACTGCTCGGTTATTTCTCTTACAATATACACTTATTATTCCATTTCCAAAAGCATTGAAATGAGTTGTCTTGTGTGAAGTCGTACTCCTTGTAGTATTAAATTCTTAAGTGTTATAGGAATTACATTCATTCCAAAATGATGTTAATACAAAACCAAAGTAATTATGTAAATGTAGTCCATAAAAGGGTAAATAAGATTAAACTAAGAAATGACCACTACGAAAATGGTACACCATTGAGTGATGTCAAAACCATCTAAAATGTCAAATGTGATCATAAACTGAATGTGATAAAGTAGAGCTCCATGAATAGTACAACAATCTAATAAACTAAAAAAACCAAATATGATGCATGGTCACATGCTTTGTTTGCATAAATGTGGATTAAACAACGATACTAATGAAATAATAAAATGTAACCTTGAGAATGGGATACCTGCAACTATAGCCAAGGTCTTATGAGATAAGGAGATTGCACTCTAGTTGGACTTGTAAAAGTTAGTAGAACTCTTAGCGTAGTTAGGAATATAATAAATCTAGGATCACTCAAGAAGTATATTCTATGGTCGAAACATGTAATTAACTTGTTTCTACTAAGAGTGAACCCTTAAGATGATGAAACAGAAGTAGTTGAAATGTGAAATTCATCACTTAGATTAAAGGAAAAATATCTATAAGGGGAACCTAGGTGTAATGTACCCTTCCATGCGCAATATGATTGTGAAAATATGAATTCCTAATTGGAGCAATGGATTGTGAATCAATAATGATACAACTTAATTAGTAAATTTACATAGCTGGTTGTAATAACTTAAAGATTAAAATAATGTATTGTTAGTATTAAACAATGCTATGAAATGAAATCAGGATAGGTTTTCTATTGATCTAGTAACCTTCCTTTTTCTTCTGTGAATTTTCCTCCTTGTAACGAGAGTATTTTTCCAAACCAAGTAAACACGGCTCTCTCAAACAAATCCTTAAGTCAAATATTAGAAGGCACATGTGTGTATATACATTCCTAATCACAATCAAGCTATATAAATTTATTTACATAAGAGAAATGAGCAAATATCAATCTATATAAATCTATATAAAGTTTTGAGTAAGACATTGATGTGTACCCTATGTTATCCTATTGTATGAGTGGGTTCATGTTTATGTAAGTGTCCTACGTGATGTCAAGTTTATTTTATTTGGATCTAATGTGGTTTTGTGTAGCGTACAATTAAAGTAAAAAAATATTATATTATTCCGATAATTTTACTATTGTAATTTGGTGTTGAAAATGAAAGGGACCATAAGAAGATTGTTCTAGGCCGTGATCTTAGATGATAATATCACACCACATTAGATTTGCAAATTAGAAGAGATAAAATACCATATATGGAAATCCATCATAATCCATAATGCTCAATACATTACAATAAATGACTTGAATTATTCAATAAGATGTACATATATGAGGAGGGAAGTGCAACTACTACCTAAATCGGTGATGAAGAATTCCCACTAATCGATCTTGGTAGTTAAGTTAACTCCACATAACTAAGAAGCTAACTCCACACTAGTACACCTAAGCAAGCTAACCCAACAAGTGTAGGGCTAACACAAGTGTAATAATTATCCTAATAAATAAATAAAAGGATAAATAATAACCTACACTAACACCCTCCCATAAGCATAGCTTAGGTGGGTGGAAAAGAAGGTGGGTCCTGGAAACAAGGCCTGATGAGGTACCCACATACAACAACTAGGAAAAATGGACACCACAAGGTACCCAAAACCAATAATAACAAAGTAGAGAGAAAATCTTTGCTGCAAGATATCCTCAGAAGCTCAACTCCAAAAATTATACAATGTTGAAGAAGTGTGGTGCACACTATGGTCTGAATCCACTGCTCGATCATATAACTCAAAAACAACTGACACTGGGCTTCACTAGAATAGCTCCATGCAAGGAGACTGTCAATGGAGTGATGTCAAAAAGTGAAAAACAAACACCAAACATAATTTGATCAACTACTACAAATAGGTGTGCCATGATCCAAGAAAAACCAAGGCAACAAGGCAAGGACATGAGATCTAAATAAATAGGAGTGCCATGATCCAAGAAAAATCCAAGGTAACAAGGCAAGGGCATGAAACCCAAAGAAGCAGTATCAACACCACACCCTCCCATACTGCAGAATGGGTAGAGTGACACCACAAATCTATATGAGTTGTCAAAATCAACTACTTGAACACTGACAAACTAACACTGGGCTCCACCAGAATAGCTCCCCCACAAGAGAGACTGTCAACATGCCAAAAAAAGTGTCAAAAATATAGATCCAAAATATCTCAACAAACAAGAGAGATATAAATGTATACACCCATAGATACAAGAATGCAATACCCAAAATTTTAGGATGTCGGGCTCAACCGAAAATGCATCCACAAGTGATCACAACACCCTCCCAAATTTGGCACTTTATAATTAAGTGCATGTAAATATTACAATGAGTAAAAATACCTTTTACATTTGAAATATGTGTATAAAAATTTCACCAATGCGTATATCTCGAAAAAATACACAATTTAAAAAAAAGATCACCTTAATCCGAGCTACGGATCAAAAGTTATGAGCTCTACAAGGTTTTGCTATTAAAATAATATTTTAATGCTGATCTTTTTAAAAGGTACATATGACACCCAAATGTCCAAAGGGTAAAAGAGTGCATCCACATGATACATGCTTGTGACCAAAGGATAAAATCCTATGCCTAAAACCTAAAATGTCCAGAGGGTAAATCATTACGTCCAGAGGGTACACGCTTATATCCAATGGATAAAAGAATACACATAGAGGGTACAGATTTGCATCCAGTGGATAAAAGATTGCATCCAAAACCGAAATACCCAGAGGGTAAAATAATGCATCTAGAAGGTACACACTTATATCTAATGGATAAAATAGTGTACCCATAGGGTACAGATCTGCGTCTTTAGTGGATAAAAGATTGCATCCAAAACCGAAATACCCAGAGGGTAAAAGAATGCGTCCAAAGGTACACACTTATATCCAATGGATAAAAGAATGCACCCATAGGGTACAAATCTGCATCCAAAGTGGATAAAATCTTTGCATCCAAAACTGAAATACCTAGAGGGTAAAAGAATTCATCTGGAAGGTACATGCTTATATCTAATGGATAAAAGAATGCATTTAGAGGGCATGATCTGCATCTAGTGGATAAAAGATTGCATCCAAAACCAAAATACCTAGAGGGTAAAAGAATGCATCCGAAAGGTACACACTTATATCCAATAGATAAAATAATTCATCTAGATGGTACAGATCTGCATCCAGGTGGATAAAAGACTACATCCAAAACCGAAATACCCAGAGGGTAAAAGAATGTGTCCAGAAGGTACACACTTATATCCAATGGATAAAAGAATGCACCTATATTTGACTATCTCAAAACATGGTCGAGTTTATAGTCAATTCTAGGGTTTTGGCACCTTCCAAATCCAATTCCACACTCTGTTTTGCATAAAAATGCATGTTGCAAAAAATTGCTAACAAATTCCATATACATGAAAAAAATAAACCCTTGCTTGCAAAGAAAAACTTACTAGATGTCTACATCATCTATCACTCTGATACCATGAAAGGAACGATAAGAATATTGTTCCAAGCCACGATCTCAGATGATAATAGCACACCACATTAGATTTACAAAACAGAAGAGCTAAAATACCATATATGGAAATCCATCATAATCCATAATGCTCAATACATTACAATAGAATGACTTGAATTATTCAATAAGAAAGATGTACATATAGGAGGAGGGAAGTGCAACTACTACCTAAATCAGTGGTGAAGAACTCCCACTAACTGATATTGGTAGTTAAGTTAACTCCAAAAGACTAGTAAGCTAACTCCACATAACTAAGAAGCTAACTCCACACAACTAGTACACCTAAGCAAGCTAACCCAACAAGTGTAGGGCTAACACAAGTGTAAGAATTATCCTAATAAATAAATAAAAGGATAAATAATAACCTACACTAATAGAAAATGTGGGAATTACATCTGATTAATGAGTTATAATTTCTACTACAATTTTGTGTTTATTTATTCTCTATGTAACCCACTAGATGAGTCCGTTTTTTTCATTTTGGTTACTAAATCAATATTGTTTTATGAGAACTTACTCTGCAATATTTGATGTAATTCTAAAATCCTTATTGTAACCATCTTGTTGAGTGATTTTTTGTAGCATTTGAGCGTATCTTTGGTGTCTCGAGAATAGGAGCAATAAATATTTCACTAGGATGATTCCAAGAAATTTTATTTTAAGTGTTCTAGGGATTGTGTTGAAAACATTTATAGGCTGTTGAGTATTAGTGAATGCAAATATTTTTAGGAATTTATCACTTCTTAACCATATTTTATTTACTTTCCAAGATGACATGTTGTCATGATAGTAGTCACATTTTTTTATAGAAATCAATCATCATTTACTCCCCTTCTTTTACAAAATCAAATCTACTATACCTTTCCCCACACCATCACACTTCTAATAAATCCATTCACTACCCCGGTTGTTCTATTTCCAAGCATCATTGAAGACACTTCTTCATACCCAGATTTCCATAAAAAATGATGCAAGAACAACCAAATTTGTTGTCTTTAGTAACTTGTGTCTGATGCACTAAATATATGTAATACTCTTGTGAAAAATCTTGTAAGTGGGTGTTATATTCATGGCCATATTTATCTCATATTGACCCATAATTTTCTAGATTAGATAATTGTTCATTAATCTATAATCATTTAATTATTAGACCTAGGGACGTAAAATTTCAATATTTCCAGTGTTGTATGCACAATTAATTTTTTGGGAGGTATAAAGGTAAATTGTTGTCACTACAATTAGAAATAACAATGCTAGAAATGAACTAGATTATGACTGAAAGTAAATACTATGGCTAATGAAAAGAATGTAAAAATAGAGCATAAATAAAGAATAAGTGTTGCTAATCTAATCATGCAATGAATTAAAACAACAAAAAAAGGAGAGGGATAAAAAATCAAGTGGGCCTTCCTTGGGTGTTAATCCCTCCTAAGGCCTATGTGTCTACAAAAAATTAACAAAACTCATATTCTTATTTCATCAACATGAAGATTACAAGTGGAAAATACAAACAAACTCTCTATCTATGGATCTATCTATGTATCTCTCTTATTATCATTCCTTCCCTTTACAACATTAATCTTTCCTTTTTATATCTTTCATTACAATGAGAGGCATGAAGAGATAGAGTCCTACTAGGAGTTCTAGTTGGATTAAGTGAAATATATTAACCAAACAACCCAAAACTTACATGCATGCAACATAAACTATTCAATAGATGTTCTCATACAATCACATAACTTAACTAACCGATCAATCAATCAACCAATTATTAAGTTATGAGTTAAATCAATTAGTTCTTTGTTTGAGTTGCAATGCATAATCAGTGATGGTTATAGTCTTCTTCTTGTTCACATAATTTCTTCTTCTATCAACACATGCAAGCTTAGGTGTAGTGTCCACATTGTGCAAGCTCCTCAGAATCATGGTTTCATGTATGTGTGTGACCTCCTTTGGCTACATATGACACTTTGTTGTAGATGGGTCCCTTGGCTGCATGTTAGTTTTATGATGACCTTCTTTTTGAAATGAATGAGTTCCTTTACATGTGCATGTTATGTTGCTTTGCATGTTATCCTTTGTTGCATATAAAAATTCTTTGCAAATAAGGCTGACATTTATACAAAGCATCATTTAACATCATATTGCAATCAAAATAATAAATGCATACTCATAATCCACAAAATAAATTAAGATTTAGTAATAATTATATTAACTAATATCTATGCCATGAGTTCAAGCTATAATGGAAATGTTCAGCAATATCACCGAGAAATACAAGTTTAGGGGTACAATTGGCTAAACAAAATATAATAGATGAGGTGTTTAAAAGGAAATAAAATGACTCATCACACCCCATAGACTTAACATCTTGAATGTCCTCATTCATTTTCTTTGGCTCTCTCTTCAGGTTTTTGGCTCTTCCTCATTTTTGGCTCCATCTATGATGTTGCATAATCATCTGAAATGAAATCAATCGGGTGTAGATGTTCCTTTAGGCTCAATGAAGAAGTATCCTCCATTCCTTTTGTATCTTTCCATGAATCTATCTTGTATTTCCTCATCTAGTTCCTTGTTTCCAAACCAATGTGGTATATGATAGTGGAATATTGGTGGATAATAACCAATGGGAAACCAAGTTTTTCCACATCCTTTAGAAACTTCAATGTATGCATTTACCTCCTTAAAAGTTGGAATGATATTATGGATAAGAGTGCATTTATTTTCTTTGCATTTCAGGGGACATCTCTTGCCAACGTGTTAGAGTATATACTATTTCTCTAGCATTGTATTTGATGTGGTCCCTAGCTTCTTCATGAGCTTCATGTCTCATCTGGTGCACTCATTGTTTAATGTTCTTGTGTTCCATGTATTTTCCATACTCTTCAATAATTTCCTTTGTATTTTCAGCTTCACCTCTGATCATTAATGGTTGCACTTTTGACAAGTTCATGTATTCCTCCATCTACTTTTCTCTGTATAATTCATTGTTAAAATAAGAACACAATGTCCCTAATTGGAACATCTCCAATGTAAAGTACTGGGATCCAATCCTATCATATTCCAAGGCATAATTGTACATATACAACTCACATAATAACAATTGAATTTCATGAGGCATTTTTAGATATATTCTAAAGAAACTTTTGCTCCACTAATATCAAATGGAATATCTAAGTTGATACAAGTATACTTTAACTATAACATTTGTTCTTTTCAAGAAAATGGCATAAATGTTAGAAGGTGGCCTACATTTAAGTATGTCATTGGTCACTTAAATGTATCTTCCTACTTTTTCTTGAGCTTGAAATTTCCTTATCTTTAGCCTTAAGCTCCTTTTCCTTTTCTTCAATGTCTTGCTGATGTTGGAAGATTAATTCTTCCTTCTCCCTTTCCCATTTTCCCTACAACCTATTAACATAGTTTTCAAATTGCTGCACCCAGTAATCTAACAAGGTTGTTTGAGTGCCATGTTTCTACAAGCTGGTTTTGGAGGTTCTTTGAAAAATTCTCTGATGATAACTTGTGGTTGCAGGCTAGCTTGTGGCAATAATGGGGAAGCAAGCTCTAATATTTTCTCAGTTGTATCCTCTCTGTAACTATAGGAATATCCTCTTGCAATATTTCATCATGCTCAAATGGTTATTTTGTCTCAATGCTATGAATAATATTTCTATAATTTCTTCAACATTATGGGGAAAATCATCCCCAATCTCCATTTCATCAGTTTGTGTTTTAAGAACTATGTGTCATGGAATTCCTCTATCTTCTCTACATGGGTTATATCTTCAATTTCAATCAATCCTTCTCCTTCATGCTTCTCATGGGTCTCCCCAGCATGAACTTCCTCTTCTTGAACTTCAATTTGTTTAACATGGATTTCTTGAACATGTTTCTTTCCACATTCTTCCTCCTTATTTTCCTCCATCTCCTCCATGGGATCTTGAAATCTCAACATCAACACTTTCTGATCTTTTCCATGGATGTGGCCTCAATATTCTCTTCTTCCACTTCTTTATCACTATCAAGTGCTATTTTTTTTTTTGTTCTTTTGTTTTGAGGTTTTTTAGTTTTTAGGTGATGAGAACACTAGGTGGTGCACAGAGTGGATTTGGAAGATGAAGGAGTAGACTTGGAGGATTTAGGAGTAGGCATAGAACATTTTCTCTTACTCCTTGAGGTGGATGATTTAGGAGTTGAAAATCCAAGTAGGGTTTTAATAATGAGGATCCTTTCTAGGACACAGAATAAGGTTCTCTTAAAAATAGGGGTTTTGTTTTTGGAGATGGTGGTTTCTCGGAAAATGTGGGTTCATGTAGTTGAGAAGTGGAAGCTACATGGGTTCAAATTTTTGAGTGGAAGAACTACCTATGCTTATTATTCTTTTCCTTCCATTCCCAATAATTCATTAATGTTTTTGACCCTTGAAAAATCTTCCCATTTCAATGTAGGGTGTTCTCTTTCTAGTGTATGTTTTACAATCAAAGTGATAAGACAATGGTGAGACAAAGTTGACCTTCCCCTCTAGGAATCTCTACTCATTATTTTTAGGATTTCATTTAAGAAATTGGGAACATTAACATGTACACCATTCTTCAAATGATTCAACAACTTAAAATGGACAATATTCAATCTAGAGTATCTACCCTCACAGTAAAGTATTTGATAATGTAATTGGAAACATCAACCCAAAATGGTTTTAGAGAAGTGTGAAATGTACCTTGTCTATCAATCACAAAATTATCATCTGCATCACCAAATTCATGTCGAGATACATCTAGGTTTTCCTTTTTAGGGAAAATATCACCTTCTACAGAAGCCCTGTGACTACAAATAAAATATTGTCATCCACTTTTACTATTAAACCTTTGATAGTAGCCTCTCTTTCATTTGAATGTAGCATCAAATTCCTTTACCATAGGTTCATTGGAAACCTTGGAAAACTTATTGATATATTCCATCCATCTTCTATTTTTAAAATATTGCAATATCTGTGGTTGGTTATGTGAAAGTTGTGAATGGTCTGTAGGCTCATGGTGAATCAGATCTCCTCCCATCTTGAATTTTGAAAAACTCTTTAGCTCTGAGAGGAAAAATATCACAATTTGTAGTAATGATGCAAGAATTTGAGTGAGTGTAAAGTTTTTGGAGTACTTGTGTTTTTGAATTCTGTGACCGACTCACACACAGACACAAGAAGGAAATGAATTAAATTCATTTGAATGTTGCAAATGTGTGAGGTGACATGGTGTGATGGAGTGGGGTGACGTGGAGTGACAACTCATAGGGTTTAAAGGTGGTGATGATAATTGCTATTTAAAGTCATTCATGATATGGCATAAATATTAATTAAACATAATCATTCTATCACTACTTTATTAAAGTGAAATGAGTGCACTTATCTCGAGATATGTGTTGATGATGATGATATGTGCCTTGTTGTAATTTACACCTTTTTTACATGTAAATTTATCATGATGCTTGCATGTTGAGGTGCCATGATGTTGTAGATGTTGTTTTTAGTGTTGTAAGTGTATGCAACATTATGTTGAAGGCTCCTTAATGAAATCAATTAATTCCCGAGAGAGGGAAGATTGAATTTTTCTAATGTGCCAGTCATCTTCATCACTATCACACATGTAGTTTGTTCCTTATTTTCTTCATGTAATCATAAGTTTTGCCACAATAAGAAAAAAAAAATAGAGATTTTGTTGCATGTTGATTACAAGTGGACATTTAGTCTTTGCACCATCTCCTTCTGTCAAGATACCATGCACTTCTTGCAAAAATACACCAAATCTACAAAAAAAATTCTAAAAAAAAAAACATGTTAGTTGAGTGGTGTTGATCACCAAGAAGGATGATCACATCACTTTTATTCACCCTTGGAGTATTCAACAAGATGAATATACCAAGGCCACTTGAAAATCTCATTCTTCAACAACTTCAAAAGATGAACCAACAGTTCAACTTCTGACCTTAACTCTGATGTTCTCATCTCCATCCTATTTGACCTCCTCGAATATTGCATGAAGGTGCTCCTATTAGTTGGATTTTTGTACAACCTCAACCTATGACCATTCACCAGTAGTTTGAATCTCACAAGGATCTATGGTGGTGAGTTTTACAGCTCCATTGGGAAATATTTTCTCAATCTCATATGGACCTAGCCACCTTGTCCTAAGTTTTCCCATGTGGTCTTTGTACTTGGAGTCAAATAAGAGAGCCCAATCACCTTCTTGAAATTGTCTTGTTTTGATGAATTTGTCATGCCATTTGATCCTTTTCTTTTTACCACCTCTATATTATGCACAACTTGTCTCCTCATTTCATCCAACTCATTGAGTTGGAGAATCCTCTTCCTTTGAGCTTCAGACAAATCTATGCCTAGTTCAAGTGTAGTCCTTAATGTCTTATGCTCAAATTCAATAGGAGAACAACAATATCTTACCATAAAAAATCAATGGTGTGAATCTTATTGTTGTGTCTTCCAGTTGTGTTGAATGCCCAAACTTCCCTCTAGAAGTCTATCTTCCCAATCTCTCCTATGGAGTGCAATAGTTTTTATCAAGATGGATTCTATTTCCTTGTTTGTTACCTCAACTTGACCATTAGATTGGGGGTGATAAGGTGTAGAATTCCTATGTCTGATTTCATATTCCTTAGCTAGATCAGAAATAACTTCAGTAGTGAAGTGTGTACCTTGATCTATAACAATTTCTCTTGGTACTCCATACCTTGTGAAGATGTGGTCATATAAGAATTTAGAAACTTTCTCACTCTTTTGATTTGGAAATGCTTTCACTTTTGTCCATTTAGTGAGGTAATATATACACACCAAAATGTACTCTTTCTGCTGAGATTTAGGATCTATTGACCAATGAAGTCCAAACCCCATTTTTCAAATGGCTACAATACTAACTGAGGCTGCAATGGCATCTCATCTGACTTGGTAGGCTTACCCATTCTTTGGCATTTATCACACCTTCTTGTATACAATGTTGCATCCTTATGTAGTGTAGGCCAGTAATACCTATTGTCAACACTTTTTGTGTTTTGTTTTTTTGCAGAAAAGTTTCCTCCACATGGTTCACTATGGAAGGATTTGAGGACATCATATATTTCTTCATCATCTATGCATCTCCTCATAACATTATCCTGCCTTGTGTGAAATAGAAAACTAGCTATCCAAGAAAAATTCACACTTTTCTCAACAATGTATTTCTTTTTAGAATATAAATAGTGTGGAGGTGTCTTACCTGAGACCAAATAATTAGCTATATCAACATACCAAGGTGTTCTAGTGGAAATGGAAAATAGGTGCTCATCTAGGAAAGAGTCATCCACTACTTGTTCTTCATTATTATTCTCCATTCTTGAAATAAATTCAGCTACAACATTGTCCTTACTAGGCTTATCCACAATGGTGACATCAAACTCTTACAAGAGTAGAAACCATCTGATTATTCTGTTGCTTACAACTGGTTTGTTGATTAAATATTTAATTTTTGCATGATCAGTATGAATGAATACTAGATAACCTATGATGTAGTGCCTAAACTTATTGATAGCATAAAAACCACTGCTAAGAACTCTTTCTCTATGATTGTATAGTTGAGTTCAATGTTGCAGGTTCTTACTAACATAGTAGATTACATAGTTTAGAATTCCATATTTCTATCCTAAACAACTCCAATGGTGTGATTTGAGGCATCATGTATGAATGTGAAATGGAAAAATCTCCAATCTAGTCCTCTTAACATAGGTGCTGAAGTCAACATTTGCTTCAAAGTCTGGAATGCAATCTCACATTTCTCAGTCCACTCAAAGGCAACATCCTTTCCCAAAGTAAGAAAAATAATGGTGCTACAATCTTACTGAAGTCCTCATGTATAAATATTCTATAATACCCAACATGGCCTAAGAATCTCCTCACATCCTTCTGCTTCTTTGGTGTTGTATATTTAAAATCACATATTTTTATTGGATCTACTTAAATTCCAACAGATGATAGATAATTCCCCAACACTATTCCTTTAGACATCATCATGTAGCATTTTTTTTGCTTAAGGATAGGTTATGATCCTTACATCTCTTAAGAACTTTGTCCATATTCTTCATTGCTTCATCAAAAGTATTGCCATGTATTATAAAATCATCCATATATACCTCCATGTAGTCATTGGTTAGATATGAGAAGATGCTCAAAACTACTCTTTGAAATGTAGCAGGTGCATTGCACAAACCAAAAGGAAGAAAAAAATATGTAAACATTCCCCATGGAACATGAATATGGTCTTGTCTTGGTCCTCTGGTGCAATCTAAATTTGGTTGTAGCCACTATATCCATCTAGAAAAGAAAAAAATTATATCCAAGTAAGAGTGTCAAGTACCCGATTAATGAAAGGAAGAGAAAATGATCCTTTTTTATTGCTACATTCAGCTCTTTATAGTCTACACAGATCCTCCATTTACCATTATTCTTAGGTATAATGACAAGGGGTGACACCCATTGATTGTCTGAAATTGGATATATGAATCCAACATCTAATAATTTTTTAATTCTTCTTTCACTATATCCCTCATTGTTGGGTTCATTCTTCTTTGTGGCTATCTTATTGGCTTGTAACTATCTTTGATGTATATCTTATGTGTACAGAGCTTAGGGTGGATTCCATGCATGTCTCCATAATCCCATGTAAATGTTTTCTTGTGTTTCTACAAAAGAGCAATTAATAGGTTCTCTGTTACATGCTCAACATTTTTTTCACATTAAGTGGATTTCCCAGAGAAATTTCCACTTTCTTAGAGAGATCAATCATGGAGCATATATTGCTACTTACATAATTCAATATACAATCATGTGGAAGAAGTTGGTGGAGGATGAAATTCTTACCTGAAATGTTCATAGTTCTTTTTTGTGGTAGGATTTGATTCTCAGGACAGCTTATACACCATAATTTTCCATCTACTTCTTCATTCCTCCCATAATTATTTTGTAGGACATTAGAAAGAACAACATCCTCTTCTTTCCCTTCAATTGTGCATGACTTCTCCAACATCATGAGTTTCGAACTGAGCTTTGGTCTTCTTCTGGCTCTTCAACCCAAATGGTTTGGTCTTCTTCATTGAACAATTGTGCGGGGGTAAAGCATGAGCTTCTTGGTACCACTTCCATTAGAGATAATCATATTACTATATTTGCATCCTATGAATGTATCAACAGTTGCTAACCATGGTCTTCCTAGGATGATAGGATATCCTCCCAAGCTTTCTTTTGGCTGAAGAACAATAAAATCAGTAGGGTACTCCCAAGAGTCTACCACTACTACTATGTCCTCTAGGACTCCTTCAGGCTTAACTATTGATTTGTCTACAAGATGCAAGACTGTGGTTGTTGGTCTTAGTCCCTCTAACTTCAAATCATCCATAATTTATTTTTTCATTACATTTATTACTTCCCCAAGTCAATCATGAGTGTTCTTGATCATTGTGCCATTAATTGTGACATTTAACAACTAATTTTTCTTCAAAAATTTACTTTTTAATTCTTGTCTACTATGTTTGATATTACATCACTTACCTCACCTCAAACAGGGGTAAATGTAGACACATAAATTCCACTTTCACTATTATTAGTGATTTATGCTAATTAAATAACATTTCAGTCTATTATGGTTAATTAATGATGCTTTGTTGATTACCTAACCTCTTTCACATTTAGGATGCCAATTTATGACACATCATAAGTTATAATCCTCTTCGAACAAAAAATTAGTGATTATTAGCTAATTAAGCCTATTTACCCTTGTTTTGATCAATAAACCCTATTATTGGCTCAAACCCCTCTTCCAACCATTCAAAATCACCCCTTTTCCCTCCAAGACATCTCAAAAGGCTTCAAAATCTTATCATAGCCTCTTAATTGACCCTAAGTGGTTAATTAAGGCTCCTCACATGCTAATCACTTGTTAATTCACTAATCATGATTAACAAACCTTAATCTACTTTATCGTTTTTAGTCCCACATGCACCAAGATGCAATTTTTCCTCAAATAGAAAACTATAAAAAGGACTAAGCACCTACCTTCAAACTTTACACCATACTTTTATTAGTATATCATATAACAAATATGATTAAGAGCCTTACTTCCTTCTTGGATTAGCTTGCTCAATCTTTGCATCCAATCTTCATATTGGTTAGTAGAGGGATATCTAATATGGCCTTATAGCCATTGTTAGAGAGATCCTCTCACCATTTGTGGAGTAGAAACAACCATAATTTGATTTCCCTTAGATCTAATTAGGTTTATGTTAATTAGTAATCATCTCACATAGTAAGGATGCTTATAGATTAGATGTTTGATTTCATTTAGTTTCCATTAATGCATGCTTTTAAGATTTGATCATGATGTTTCATTTTTAAAATTAAGCTTGGATCTAGGCTACTATGGTGTTATCCTTTATTAGTTAGTCATATTGCAAAAGTATGGGGTGATCACATGCACCTTTTATTTTTGGGAGTGAAAGAGGATGGAAACTTCCTAAAGGAAAATAATTAGCTATGTAAGCAAACTATGGTGATGTAGAAGATTTAGAAAAAAGCGTTCATCTCAGAATTCATCATGTTCTAGTTCATAATGACCTACATGTTATCAAAAATTTACCTCCTAGGTAAATTTTTATAATGTATTGGATATACTTAGCCATTTCACAGTGTCCGAGACATTCATATGACCATCATTTTCTCCTTCACAAAATTACCATCCATTGATATTCAAAACCCATGGGAAACTAAGTTTAAAGCATTGGCTTGTACCTTTTAAAATCCTAAAAGATATTCATTTTACTATAAAATTCAAGTCTAGTATATAATAATAGGCCACTTGGTGGGATTTTGGCTATCCTCAAAAGATTTTGTGCCTCGCAGGACCTCAAGTATGCGTAATTAGTTTTGTTGTATAATATTTTGGAGTCCTGGACTTAAGTAAACAAAGGTCAAGGACACATAGCAAAACATAAGGGTGATAAGGGGCACAAGAGTAGCAACCGTCATGGGACATGTGCCATCATTCCGATGATGTTTTAGGTGATGAGTTCTTTGAGGATGTAAAATCCTCGGAATGAGCCAAATTTCAAAGAATTTTAGGTCCACCCAATGGACCCAATGGAAGATTGACACATGGAAAAAGGAAAAGTAGTAGACACGTAGAATAAAGTAATCTCTGAGGCCAATCAAAGGCTTCCACATGTTACGATCTTGTGTTCAAAGTGACCATGCAAACTTCAAATCACCATAACTTCTTCCACAAAGCTCCAAATCATGCAAACTTGATATCATTATAAATATATCCTCAATCCCTTCAAATTGGTATAATCGAATTAGGAATTGATGTCAATTTATGGGATAAAATAAGGAAAAAATTAATTAGGCCATTAATAAGTAGGTTTAGCTAGCTCAAAAACCAAATTTGGTGAGATATTGTGCTTTGGTTTCTCCAACAAGCGATATGACATGGGAAATGGGCTCAAGAAGTGCCCATCATTATTTCTAGAGTTTAAATGCATCCTTTTGGTAGATGAAGTCTAGAATTAGAGGTTTCTTCCCAAACTTACCTCTTATCTTTCCCCCAATTTCATATATATCAAAAAGAGAGACTCTTTTGTAAGGGTTGCACATTCTTGTAAGGTTTGTGTACTCTATTTCAAGTGTTACATATACGTATATGAATTTCGACCTCATATTTGAACTTCTACATGGTGAAATTTACATCTAGCTTCCATTGAAATGTAGTGTACATCCTTAAAGGAATAAAATACTTGATTTATGACTATCAATCTGTCCTAGCTTGTGTTCTATTTCAAATTCATGCCTTTTATTACATTTTTGGGTATTTTGTGCACCTTTTTTTCTCCTTGTAGTATATAAGTATGTTATGTCTTCAAAATGGTAGTTAAAATGAGTTTTGGGACTGTGGTACTTATGTTTATCCTCTCCTTTATCATTTTCTCTCCCATTTTCCTCATTTGAGAGTGTCTCTCCACCCTCTTCTTGGTGCTATCACCTCCTTTAACTTAGGATTTCCCATTTTATATGCATTTCTCTCTCCCTAGTCCCTTGGATTATTAGAATAGGAGTAGATAACTGCATTTTCTTCATTAGGAGTAGCTTAACATTAGGATTAGGTAGAGGAACCAACCTTCTCTAGAGGTTGATCTCATTTATGCAAGTCCCACACTTGTGAGATCATCCCATGTTAGCAAAAAAATGTATATATATCGACAAATCCTAGGGTGCTACTTTTTTGACATAACAATTTTGGCACACTTGGTGGGAAAAAGTTAATAATTATAATTTTTTTGTTAAGTTTGGGTGTGTATCTTGGTAAAAATTTATCCTTTTGAGGCTTAGTTATAACACATCTAGCGACTTAAAACATCAAATCAAATGGTTTCACTTGTCACAATTATTCAAGTTCATGAGAAGAATTTAAACAAGGTCCAAAACAATAGAAGGAGATGTTGAGTAGTTGAAACTAGAACCTGGGAGGAGAAGAAGAGACATGATATTTCAAAGGCCACCTTCACACAAAACATGAATTTTTCCACACCACCTCCTGGTAGGCCCTTCATGTTATCTCCAAGAGTTTTGAGACCTATTATAATGGAACAACTAGAAATCTACTATTTGTATGTTTACGGTAGTATTCCTCTTGCTCTCAATGCTCGAAATCAAATTCTAGTAGTATCACTAAATAATATCCCTTTCTTTACTGGGAAAATCATACTACCCCAAAGTAGACCATATTTAAGATATAGCCAATATTTGTGCCATGCATCAAATTATTGAACAAGATGTAGCTGTGAAGCTACTAGCTTCTTCATTTATGGGAAAATATCTACAATGGTTCATGAGTTTAATAGTAGGATCAATTACTAACTAGAATGAGCTAGGAAAACCCTTTGTAACCTCTCCTTGCTAGAACAACTAACAACTATAAAGAGGGCTCCCAATGAGCTCATGGAAGATTTTAATTTCAAATTTCAAAAAACTTGGGACAAAATTTCAGCCCTCATAAGAAAAACTCCAAAAGGTACATTTTTTTAGAGCTTTAAATTATAATATTGTTGTCATGATTCAATCTATGGGGGTACAACATTTCCTAGTGCTTATGCAATAGCCATTAGGGCTGAAAATTTTCTCATTTAGGATGGAAAGCTCACTCCTAGACCTCCAACACTTGTATTCCCTAAGATTGAGAACCTAAATTCTATTAAAACATTTGGGTTAGCTCCTATCCCAACCCTAAAAAACCATATCTCTAATGAAGGATCTACTCCTCGAATATATTATCTAGATTGTAAGAATTAATGCAACAATTACAAAATTTTGGGAATGAGTTAGTATCCATTAAGAGGTAGCAAGCTTAAAGTTTTAGACCCTATCAACCTCCATACCAACCCAATAAGACCCTTAATAACCAAATAATCATTCATCCCAAACAACTCCTAAAAATCATAACCAATTTACTCTTGCAAAACATTTTCAACCATATAACCCAAATGTAGCTAGCTCATCCCAAGATCTAGTTCATGTTTAAACAATATTTTGCAAGATTATGAGTGATTTTCCTTTTCATCTTCCAAACAACCAATAAAATCAACCCAATGGAATTTTGAACCAAGATTTGATGGTAAAAAATGCATTTATTTCTCAAGATATACCTGTAGAGGAAAATCAACAATAGTTGGTTGCTCAAGAGGCACCTCAAAATGACACTTCACTTGTGAATTAGCAAGAAAAATAATTTTGTGAAATGAATAAGAATCTTCCTCAAGGTGTGGATGCCAACACTATATCTAAGAAAATATATATTAAGGAAGGAAAATATGAAAATATAGGCCCTTCTCAACCTTCATTGACACTCCAAGGGGGTGACAATTCAAATTTAACTCCAAATGTACAAAATCAGCCTAGAGGACCTTCCATACTAACCTAATTTTAGGAAAAGTTTGTTGTAAGTAAGGTGAAACAAAAATTTAATCCCACTCTATTAAAATTATTTAAAATATGAAGAAAACAAATGTGATAATATCTATGTGAGAGTCAATAGAAATCCTAAGACACGAGATCTCTTATAGGAAGCTATGGCCAACTTTTCTATTCCACATAAGTCATCCGTAGAATGAGAAAATGTTCCTACCAATGAAATGAAACAAAAAAGGGGATCAAATAAGTAGAATCATGAAGCCTCCACCTTTCTATGTGTATTTGATCATAGGAAATAACTCAATGTAAAATTGCATGATTGACTCTAGAGAAAACAACTTGGTGATGCCAAATAAGATTGTAGATCAGCTAGACCTAAAATACGAGCCTCTTTCAAAATATGTAGTGAAATTAGATGGGAAAATAGTAAGAAATGTTAGAGTTATTAGAGGTTTAATCCTTGCATGCATATCCCAATGTTTCAATCTCTCAAGATGTGTCCATAATTAACCTTCCTCCACTCTTTTCCCTATTCTATCCAGAGATTTCACTACCAAAATTGGAGGGTACTTATGAGTAGATTGGTATCATATGATCTTTAGGACTAGGTATGGTATCAAGGATACTATTAAATATGAACCTATTGATGCATACCATGTATAACCTTATACACCTAGCCCTGTCAATGTGAATTGTACTATCTTTGATGAAGAGGATTTCCCAAGTACTCAAGATATAACCATTCGATTGGGGGAATTCTGATTTAACACTTGATGAGTGGGAACATAAACATTATAACTATGATCCATATAAGGAGACTGAAGAGGTTGGTTTGGGTATTTATTTTTACATGAGGAGAATTCACTTTTTCCTAGATTTATTAAACCAAATGATGAAGAACAAATTAATAAAATCATCGATAGATGTTATTTGATGGATCAAGAAGCGAGAAAAGTGCGGGAGGAGGTTTAGTGCTTGTATCTCCTAATGGTATTGAGTATTACTCTTATTTCATATTTTAGTCCAGTTTCTCTAACAAAAGAGTAGAGTATGAGTCTCTTATCCATGGCTTGGAATGGGTAAGGAAGAAAAATATCAAGAAAATTGTAGACATTTGGATATAATGAACGATTGTGAATCAAGTCAAAGGATTAAATGCAGCCAAGAATGATCTACTCAAATCCTATATGCATAGAGTGTGGGATATTTTAGAATATTTTGAAGCCCTCAATATTTAAGCCATTCCAAGAAAAGAAAATGAAGTTCTTGTAGTTATTGAAAAGTTTGATGTGCTGATAATGTAAAGAAGGATAAAGTTCAAACTCATATCGGGGTGATAGTGAGGCTGTTATACTTGAAAATGTTTTTTTATTATTGGTAAATAGTTTTAAAGGGACTATACCTTGTTACAAAAAGGGCTCAAAACCTGATATAACTATGAAGATGTAACAAAAAAGGATCAAAATCCAGATAGAACACTATTTCCAAAAGTAACCAAGAGATAGTTACAAACAAGAAACAAAAAAGAACAAAGACTGCAACAGAACAACAAAAAAGTAGCAAAGTCACAACAAAAAGACCACAAAATATCAACATCTAAAATGACTCCCTTGCCAGCCCAAGTGAGTTTACTTCTTGGATGCTCTTTCAATTCTGGACTGGATCATTTGCAGTGAGGTGAACAACGCCAATGTGGTGATGTGTGTTGGGTCCGAAGCATTCAACTACGATATGGTCAGACTCCTCTCTTTATCATTCCCCCAAATAGTTGCAGGGATCCCACTGAGCATGGAAATGCTCCGAACTTGCTGCTCTAAAAAAGTCACTTATGGCTTTGAAGATAGCCATGTTGTGATCATGTCTATCTTTAGCTCTCCCCAGTCTACTATCTAGAGAGTTCAACTTCTTATAAATATTAACAATCTGATCCTTTCCATTGTCATTATCTTCATCAATTTTTCTTTTTCCTTTCTGCTTTTCCATATGCTAAAGGTCCTTCTTCAGCTGCTTCATCTCTTTCTCCAGAGACTCCAATCTATGAGGCACATGATTCCCCTCCTGATGTAGGGCCATATCAATACCAACATTGCTAATATGCAACAAGTTTTGAGTAACCTCCAACTCTTTGGTGCTTTTGAGAATCTAGGTAGTGTGAGGGGTGTTAGTTTTTGAAAGCTTGGGGTTCTTGGTTTTGGATTTGGAAGGGGTGTCCAGAATGGGAGTGGGAGCAGAGGAGGTGGTAGTATGTGGATCACTGGGAGTAGTCAGAATCCAAGGAACTTGGAGACACAAAGCTTGTGCAACAGGAAGATAAGGCCCTGATGTAAAGGAATAGCACGGAGTGCTTTTGAAAGTCCAAAATAGAGCGCTAAAGGGAATTGAGTAGGTAGTGTGGGAAGTAGACCATAAAATGCCTTCTAAAATGGTTTAAAAAGACAAGGTGTTTAATAGGGACCATTTTATAACACCCTTCCAAAGAAATATATCTAACCATCATATTCATCACTTCATCATACGGCTTGGGAATAGAACTTACCCTTATGCCCGCAACAACAAACTCAATCTCCTCACCCTCATCAAATAATTTCTTGGCCTCGGTGACCTTGTCAATCCTTTTACTAAAAAAATGATAGCCCTCTAGTTCTAGGCATGTAGCCTCAACAATCAGCTCTTCATTGATAGTAACACGGTGGCCACCATATTTGACCCTTCTATCCTTCCAATCCATAGAAAAATGAATCAAAATGTTTTGATCATGACCCTGAATGCACTCAATGAAATTGGAAATGCCTCCCTTATGCAAGAGGTTCCAAAGTACCTCATTATTCTTCTAGGCTAGGATCACAACATGGCTCCAATTGACACGGCACCCCTCCCATTTTCTTCTTCTTCTTGCTAATCCTACAAATTTTCTACTCAAAACCCTTGTAAGAGTCTATTTCTTCCTTATGTCTATCCCATTTTTGAAATTCCTCCCACCTGTGTGAGGTTCAATGGCATTAATGTGGTTGTAATAAGGAGGATAATTCACACATGTGTGATCTTTCACCTCTGCTAAGGCCCGCTCCATGTCATTATTATTATTACTCCACATATGTAATCCCATAATTATCCACATTAATGCTAGTTTGAACCTCCTTAGGGATGTAATTTTCATTATCCCATATGGTAAGATTATTATTGATGCCCATATTAGCCAATGTGTCTACAACCTTATTCCCCTCCCTATAGGTATGTCTAATGATGATATTCTTGAAATTTTGACAAATATTTCTTGCTTCCATAATAAAGTCCTTGATAGTCTAGCTAGGAGGAGAAGTTTGATTTAGATGGTTGATGATGTTAAGAGAATCCCCTTCCAAAATTAAGTTCTATATATCATAATCTTTGGCAATCCTTAGCCCCCATAGAGAAGCTAGGGCTTCAACATAATGATTCATCTGAATCCCCATTTTACCAACATAAGTAGTAACTAAACAACCTTTATGATCCCTAATAACACCTCCCCCAGTAGCAAAACCAGGATTACCCTTGGAGGCACCATCAAAGTTTAGTTTATGCTAGTTTCTCTTAGGAGGAATCTAATGAATGAATAGATTGGAAAGTATTTGATAATGATCAACAAATTGTCAATTTTATCTAAGAAGAAACTGAGTTTTATTTAAGGAACTATGATAAGTTGAAAAAAATGAAGACCAAGTGGTCCAACTCAATAAAAAAAAGATTCCTAAGGGCCTATTCACTTTGGAATCCATATTAAACCCTAAAAACCAATTCATAAAATAAAAAATTAAACATAATAGTTAAGGGGGAAATCTTAGAGTGTATCTCACTTGTTAAGGGAAAATTCCTCAACATTGGCAAGGTAAGTAATAAAAAAAAGAATGATTTTGTAAAATTTTTCCATGAATTTGCTGATGTATTTGCATGGATTTATGAAGACATTAGGTTTTTTTTACCTATTATGGATCATCATACTATTGATTTGGATTCAGCCACTAAACCTCGTCAAGAAGAAACATAGACACATGAATCCTCATATCGAGCCATTAATGAAGAAATAATTGAACAAGTTAATTGAGGAAAGTATTATCTTTCCCATTAAGAAATCATCGGGGTGGCTAATAGAGTTCCAAAGTGAAAAGAAGAATGGATAGATCAAGCTCTTTGTTGACTTAAGAGACTTGCAAAAGGATTCCTTGAAAGACCATTACTCATTGCCATCCATGGAATTTTTTTATAGATGGTAACAGTTACAAATATTTTATCTTCTAGATGGATACTCGGGATATAGCTAGATCGTTGTGAAAGAGGAAGATCAAGTATAAGACTATGTTTACGACAAAATGTGGAACCTATGCTTATAGGAAGATGCCATTTGGCCTATCAAATGTTGGGGAAATGTTCCAAATATCCATGGACATGGAATTCACAGGGATGATTAACAATATTTTTCTAGTCTATCTTGATGATATTATAGTGTTCTCTAAGGATGTAGCTGACCACCTCCTTCATCTCAAAAAGACTTTGAAAGGAGTATGGAGTTTGGAATTTCTCTCAATCCCAAGAAATGTGTCTTTCTAGCTCATGAAGGAAAAATCCTCAGCCACATTGTATCTAAAATGGGACTAACCATTGATACAAAAAGAGTTAGTGCCATTATGACATTACCATTTCCTAGTCACAAAAAAATCTCCAAAGTTTCTAGGGGAGAATTAACATTGTTAGATTATTTTTCTCTAATTTTGATAACCTTTTCAAATGAATGACATTAATTATGATGAAGATGATGGATTTCAAGTGTATATCTCGAAGGAAAAGAGATATTTGAAGCCAAAAAATAGGATATTGTATGAGCCCTAACTCTCATAAATCTATATTTGTCAAAGGATTTTACCTTGTATGCCTTTAGAGGTGTAGAAACAATATTAGGCATGCTAGTGCAACTAAATTAGAAAGGAATGGAAACAACCTATTGTATTCTTCAGGAAGGGCCTTGCAAATTATGAGGTAAGGTATTTGTTCATTGAAAAGCATGTCCTTTCCATAATAAGAAGTTTAAAGAAATTAAGACATTTAGTGTCCAATAACAAGGTCCACTTGTTAGTTTCACATGTTGGTATAGACACCAAAATTGGGTCATAATTCCATTAAAACCCCATCAATTAAATTAACCATATCATACCCATTCATATCCCCTAGTGCACATGTTAATTGAATTAATTATCTTAATTAAATTAATTAATATCCTCACTTAACCACCTCACCCAACCAACTCACCTAGCCACCTCACTCAAATGACCCACTCAAACCTCATTAATGACCTAAGACCAAGTATAAACCTATCCTAACCAATTGGGACTTAGTCTAAACCTAGACTTAACTCATACTAACAAACCTAAAAAGACTCTTACTTATCCTCCCATGATCTATCACTCAAGACTCAGATGAATATTGGAGACCACACCAAAAATAACAACAATCAGGCTATTTTTGGCCAACCTAGATATTCCCACCTTGACGACATCGGTTATATCTCAACCGACGCCGGTCACCTAACCGTCATCGGTTAGGTTAAATACATTTCCAAAAGCCTTTTCCTAGGTTGGTCATTCGATTCAGGATCTCATACAAATAGAGACTTGGAGCACTCAAAATTTATAAAGCACTTAGGCAAAGGAAAATATACAAAAGCACTACCAATAACCATTAAAATTCATCATCTTCTTCATGATCATGGATTCATAAACAGAGAAAACACGGAGGTTCAAAATTCTGCAATGTGAACAAAAATTCTCTTCTCTCTAGATCTCTTCCATCACCATCCTCATCACCTGCATTCTTAAAACCTACTCTTCAAGTAAGTACCTAATATCTCTTCATTTATCTCTATTTTATTTTAGTAAGATTTATTATTCATCTTAGTAATTTATCTTTCTTCATGTTTGTATACACCCTTCTTCCCACCAAATTATCACCTTACCATACCTAGACCTTCCACATGTCTTCCCCCTATCCTAATCATCTATGAACCTTTTAGACCATTTCACAACCTCACCCTCACCATTTCCAACCTCTGTGCAATCACAGAGAGTCTGAAAGACCATTTCTAGGAAGTTTCTACTAATTTCCCCTATTGACACTAGTTAGCCAACCGACATCGGTCATTCTTCCTAAATGGAATTGGTTACACAACCAACACTTTGTTACTATAAACAGGAAGTATAGCTCGGAGACCAGCGAGCTAATACCTATTTCCCAACAACCTAGAATCACTTGTAACCTTTATTAGACCTTACCCAGCAGTGTACACTGACACAGTAACTTAACACCACCAATCACTCCGACCCATTTAAACCTCAATCAACTTTTACCTAACATTTCTTATTGTTTTGTATGAGATACCTAAATTGTTTCAATTCCAATAAGATTGTTATTTCATGTATATTTTGAATAACATTAATACTATTATATAAAAGTGGATTGACAACCTATTCAGGAAGCATCACGCTTCCTAGATCTAGCTTCCGCTAGGTAGTCCACTCATTATTTTGTTTAACTCTATTTGGTGGTATTGTTTTACATTTTATATGTAGTTCCTTATATATAAAGGTATCTCTTGTAGTCAACTTGGATCAGGAAATCGAACATGCACACAACCTTCGACCGACATCACAAACATGTATTCCTCCTTGGCATCCAACTCTTATCTGTTTCATTAATTTGTTAAGAATTCAGTGAAACATTTTGGCATACCCGGTGGGACCCATCTGGGTTCTTGCATTCATTCATTCTTAGGGAATTGTTGTATGTTTGTTTCTTTTCAAATGGAAGTTAACATTAAACTCTATCCCTAGAAATATTCTCTTTCTTCTATTTGTCTCACTGACATTTTTATTTCGGGACTAAAAATAATCATTATTTTTCTTCTTGCATTTACATTAGTGAAAGTCATTCTCTTTCCTATTCACTATTTGTTTACATCAAATATCACATTTCAATTTGGGTTCTAAAATACTTGCATTTCATACTTTTATGCTTGTATTTTTAGCTCACATTAAAATTGAGGGCAACCTATATGTTGGAAGTCATTCCCAGTTGATGGTTGAGATAATTTAATCATAGAGCACTTTCTCTTCTCTCTATTTGCCAAACTACACAAATATAAATTTACACATCTTCTTAAACAACACCTTACTTGAAATAAGCTATCAATGATCACATGATCAAAGGATTGATAGTGGGCACCCAACTAGTTTCTCTATCAAGTCTTTAACTCATAGAAAGGACCGCCCCCACCAAAACATAACCTAAAACCACACTTAGATCTTTCCTCTTCATAAGACACATTTCCAACTAAAAAACTCTATTCTTTTCACAAGTTAGTATTAAATAAATTAAGCTAAAACATAAAATTCACTTATAGGATTTCATGTTTTTCTTGAGTTGTGTTTTGAGTGGTGAGGTCACGTTCTTCATTTTATTCTTCCTTTCAAAATTCAACATCATAGTTGGTGTATTTTGACTATTTCTCGAGTGTGTTAGGGTCCATTTCTATCATACTCGGGTTTCTTGGTTGATATTCTCATCGACTTAATTCACAAAATCATTTTTTTCTTCATTTTTTCAAATTTCACAGTGACCGAGGTTGGGTTGGTTTACATCTGACCATCATCGGTTTACATAATCATTATTGGTTTATATATTTTTGGTTAATTTGACAAAAAAACACTCATCACATCTTCTATTATTTTTTGAAGTTCTCAGGACATCATCATACCCCCAAAATTTTAAAATCACAGTCAAATACAACTTCTTTACTTCATTTTCATCAGTTTTTAACCTCATTTAAAAAACTATTTCTTTCCCACAAGAACTAGTATTAGTCACCCTATCACCATCATCGGTTACCTAACCACCGTCGGTTCCTATGTTTTTATTTTTAATTAAAATAATGACTAGTTTCACCTCCTAGAATCTATTTTTTTCCTTTTCTACTATTTTTCAGTGTCTTTTATAGAGAACCGATTACTGTGTTTACTCTAACTCACATGGTTTTGACTCATAGCCAAGCCAACACCCTTTTGTTTCATGTTATCCTTTAGCCACTTCCACCTAGCCCATTTCCACCTTCCATCCTATCACCTATGGATCCAACTCAGCCCATTACTATTAGTACTGAAAAATAGGAGTTTGTAAGACTCCTTGACCAGAATCTCATTTCCCTACAACACTATCTTGCCCACTCATCTACCTGGGACTCATTAGGATATTTGGCATATGACATGCCCATATCTATCCCTCCTACCCTCACCCCCACTTCCGTATTAGCTACCACTAGCTCGGCATTACCTTCATCCACCTTACCACCTGTGGTGTCTCAACTAGACCCCACATCCTCTATAACTACTACACCTACAACATCTATCACACCCATGGTGTTAACTATTCCTTTGTCATCCACCTTGAGAATAGCCCCATATGCACCCTTTACCTCATATGTACACATTACATTGTAACCATCCATGGTTTCGAAACCCATACCCCATTCCAAAACCTCATCCTTTCTATCCCGTAGTCCCTACCCCCTAATTACCACATGAGTCATTACGAATACCCCAATATCACCAACAACCCCTAATCTCATCTATTACCTATTCGGGATACCTTCCACTGGATTTATTCCCCTTCACAGCTTCTCATACTTGATGCCACCATATAATTGCATGTCATCCACATCATACATCCATCATCAACCTCCTTATACTACAAGGGGTGCCTAATCATCACAACCCACCAACGACCTTATTAAGATGATGATGGAAAAGATGCAAACATTAGAAGCATCAGTTTCTAGCTCTCACAACTCCTTAACCTATGATGAAATATGCAATGATCCCATCCATCTATCTATTCCCATTCACCCATACCCTACGCATTGGGAAATTCCCAAATTGAATCGGTTTAAAAATAAAGAAAACCCTTAACAAAACTTGCAGTCTTTCAAATATGGGTGTAATCTAATCACCCATGATGATGCTTTAGTCCTAAAATGTTTCCCATGTCCTTAATGGGACCCACATTAGACTGGTATAGTGGTTTTCCTTGACATTCCATTTACTCATTTAATCAAGTGGCTCAAGCCTTCCTAGACCATTTTTCAATCAATATCGTCAAGAAGGTCACTATGACCGACTTGTACTCAACTCAACAATACGACGATGAGTCTATCGCTAATTTTTTCACTCATTGGTGGAGCCTCATCAACCAACTAACATTCCAGTTGCCTCAAACCAAGCTTATAGATTTGTTCACTAGATCTTGTGCTAGGCACATCTCACCAAATATGCAAGTAAAAACCTTCATGCCTTTGATGAAGCATTTACCATGGTGCGAAAAATAAATTTGTGCCATTGAAGAGAAGAAAATTCAATTACATAAAAAAACTCCGCATTTAAATCAAATGATGCTTCTTCCTCTTCAAAACCCCAAAAACTTATTCAAAATCCAAAGGATATGCCAACATGGTAGTTTTAAAGGCTGGCCCATCTCATCCCTCTAATCAATCAAAACCTACCTCCAACCTTTCTCCTATTCAAAATTTTCCGTTTAGATGGGAGTAACAAAAATACAATTCAATTATGGATCCTTATTCTCTAGTATTAGAAAAACTTCTAAAGGCCGAGTCATTGCTCTTCCACCCATAAAACCAAATCTGGTTTTGACCCCACTCATCCTATGCCAACATGGTACAAGGAACATGACTATTGAACCATCATCACATAAAAGGCCATAGCGATGGTAATTATATAACCTTCAAGAACATTGTCCAGGAAATGTTAGATAATGGATATCTCATCCTGACAACCCGAACACACCCGTAAATCAAAATTTGTATATCTTCAAGAATTCATTCCCTAACCATACTCCATCATCAAACCAAACCGGTGAACCTTAAACTAATAACAAGATAATGTCTACGAGGTCCATGCTAATTTGACAACGTACCCTTCCACAATTTCCTCCTATCCCCTATATTGAGGAGATTCTAGTATGAGATCCTCTACCCACGGAGGAGCCTACTCCCTCTACTCCTTCACCCACAGAGGATTCCCTTCATCTCCCCTTCACCCATGAAGGAACCCACAAGTTCCACTAGTTTTTTTCACCACTTACCTTGCAACCTAACAAACAACCTATGATATTAACTCTCCTACCCACGGAGATTCATCTTCACTTTCTTCTCTATTGAAAAAGAAAACTACCTCATCCCAAATGTTATCTTCCATAACCATAGGGGATCCTTTAGATGCATCATTTCTTGTTGGGGAAAATTTCCCATTAGCATTCTAGGATCCCATTGATCTTCTCTCGACTCTCTTACACATAGAGTCCAAAGCTAACCAATTCCCTATCTCATAAACATATTTTACAGGTATTTCTACTAAGCTAGCATCACCTTTTCTTACAATAGTTTCATTTTCATGCACAGCCAACGCTTGGATTATGTTGATAATTCCATGCTTTGGGGATGCATTCAGCTACCATTTTCAACCCAAATGTAAATGTCTCCCGTGAATAATGCCACAATCTATCCAAAGATATTTTAAAGAACCAAACCAACCTTGTTTGTGTTTGTTGAAATGGCCTCTTCTTCATCACCATCACCTACATCCAAACCTTTACCAATAATTAAAATTGTTCCTATGCCTAAGAACCTACTTGTATCCACACCTTCCCTGGATCAAGACCCCTCACTACCTTGTGTGTCATGCCAAAAACAATCCTATTCAACCCGTCCATCAAGTTGGATTTAGCCACATCTTCCCAAGCTCATGAAAAAACCAATCCTCCACCTAAAAGGAAGATCCAACCTTTTAGGCCACACACACCAGTTTCACCCACCACACCTTTGTCACCTTCTCCCCTTCCATCTATCCTAGGGCATCACCCTTTGAACTTGGCCAAGCAACCATCAATCCAAGGAAAATAAAAAGTTCCAAAGCCCACCTCTTCATCACAATCCTTTATTACAACCAACCTATTAGCACATCATACACCTTCACCATTACCCACATATTTCTTACCACCTATACCCCCACTAGCTATAATAACCTCATCACTACCTATGAGACTTCCTTCTCTTCAACATGTACCTTCCACCTCACCTCTACTAGCAACTTTTACTGCACCTCCATTATCACCATGGCTAACCCATCCTCTTCCACCATCTCGCTTTCCTTATGCATCATGTACTCCTCCTTCACCTTTACCCAAGAAGGTGCAACCAAAATTGAAAAACCCACTACCCTCCAAAGAGGTAGTCAAGCCTACAATGCCTTCCATCGCTAGTTCATCTACCATACCTTTACCTAGGAAAGTACAACCCAAGCCTAAAATAGTACCACCTACCAAACTAGTGGTCAAACCTATCCCACCTCCAATTCCACCTCTTATAGTACCTCACATATCACAATCACCTACACTTCAATCTAGACCCACACTCACCTCACATTATAATCCATTGGCAGGGTCTTACGCCAATATTCTAGCTAACCATTTAGAGACATACATCATCACATTTCCACCCCTTATACCTTATGACCCACTCAAGGCCAAACCAAAGGGTTTGATTATACTAAAATTTACACCTACCATCATGTGTCGTGGGCATGATGTAGAAAAATTAGGGCTATAAAGACCATTCTTCTCCAACTATTTCCTCCTAAAGAAAACTTTGATGATGATGATCTTCTAGATGAGGACCCTATTCCACCTCCACCTATCAATACACATCCTCACCCACTACCTATTCAAAGACCTACACATCCACCTCCACACCCCTTTTATTCACCTCTAAAATTTGAGATCAATATGGTATGTATAGGAGAACTATCCAAAACCCCACCAAAATACTAGTGCACCCTACTTATTTCATGAGTTCTTACCCCACACTAGGTTTTTGTCCATCATGTCATTATAATTTTCTTGACACACCTTCTCCATCTACCTCTATTCCTTATATTAACATGATCCAAGTTGCCACTCACACCTAGAAAGACAAAGGAAAGGAGAAATCAACTATCCCATCCACCAATCCCGATCCCAACATACCATCTGCACTTGTATTGAAAATTACCATTCGGGACCCACATATCCTATTTTTGATGGGGTCACCCATCGTATAATGATAAAAATTACACCAATCTCCTGTATATTTGTCTTTGTATGACCTCATCAAAAATTTTACCTAACGACCACAGAAACCTATGGCCTCTATTCTCACCCCTCACCATCTAGTTTCTATAACCAATTCATCCCCTTCCTCTACACCTACCACTACTCACCAAGTTGCCACCCTCATTTTCTCTAAAGAAGAGATTATACCTCTCCAATCAGATGATCCCGATCCTGCCTTTTCATCTCCATTTATATTGATAATATGCATGTTTGATGCATTATGATTGATGGATGTACCAACATCAACATCATATCCTCCCAAACATACAAACAAAAGTGCATCCCTTAAAATTTCATGCATAATAACCCGATTCACGCTATGTTAATTCAATGATGCCATCACTTCCACTCTTGACACCATCATCCTCCACATTCGTGTGGGCCCCTTGTACCATTCTAGAACTATTATATATCTTATATGGGAGTTCCAAAGATACAACCTATTTATTGGATGACCTTAGATCTAAATCATGGGTTGTGTTCCTTCAACCTTACATTGTTGTGTACAATTTGAACATGAAGGACATAACTATACCATCCCTACTTGACCCTTCACCATTTTAAACTTGTAACATGTTGTACCAACCTAATGATGTCCTTATAGCAATTAAGGTTTATATCACTGTGCGCCACTTCTCCTTCACCCACGCACCCATCCATCGAGGTTGCTTTGCTACCTTTTTCTACACCTATCTCTTCTATTCCCACTACCGCCATAGCCTCTACTAGTGACTGATCCACTAACCCTTCTACTTCTCAAATGACTAATGCTTCTTCTTCCCAATCACCTAGTGATTAATCCATTCACGCTACCCATATACCAACTACCGATCCATTAGAAGGTGTTTTTCAACATCTCACTCTAGGGAGTACCGCATGCAAACATCAACACATTCCTTACTCCTCAAGAATATGATATCCTTTTCCAACATCCACACTATGACCATCGCATAGGTGAGGTATTCCCTTATGGTCTTCCCCACCTTTGTACATACTTAATGTATTGAGGAATTGATACTTCTACCTACTACTTTAAGCCACATTCCTAAACGTGACCATTTTCCTCTAACCTTCAATCTGTCACCAATCACCACTTCACCCAAACTTTCCTCCAACACTTTGTACATGGAAGGGATTTGGATTTGGCTTATGAATAATGCCATCATACTTTGTCATCCCCTGTACCAAACATAAACATAGTGACCACGGTGGTATTGGATTTTTCCGAACTATTTTCCAAGAAATCCCAGCGTTGAAATTATTAAGAACAAAAATCTTCTTCACCCCATTTACCACCTTCACCACTTTCACCCATGGAGTCTATGGATCTAAAATCCATTCCTCCTCATTTTTTTAAACACCATTTCCCGGGACCTCGACTTATCAACATGATGGCGAGGCTCCTCTTCTCTTCTCTTCTGTATCTCGACATGATCGATGATGATACATCTTGTATTAACATCGTTTAATGTCAAGATGATGAGTCTATTCTCACCTAAATTGGTGCGGAAGATTCTTATATTCATAAGTCATTACCTTCTGATATGCAAACCATGTTGAATGAATCAACCATTGAAATCAATATTAACACTTAGGAAAACCCATACATTCTAAAGATAGGCCAATCTTTAGATGCTTTGCACGAATAGGAAGATTTTACCTCATTCCTTTGAGATCATAGAAAGGAGTTTTCTTGGTCCTACACTGATATGCCCGGTATTGACCCCAACATTATGGTCCAAAATATCGTAACTATTCTAGAGGCCAAACCTATAAAATAGAAGCTGTGAAAAAATGCATCCTTGCATTGCTCTTCTTATCAAAGAATAACTTCAACGACTTCTCTTGGTTTCTTTCATCATAACATTGATAATCCCCAATGGATCTCTAACATCATTTCAAGAAAAAAGTGACAAGAGGACTCAGTATATGCATTAATTTTGACGACCTCAATTTAGCCTACCCTAAAGATGAATTTCCTCTACCTAGTATAGAGCATCAAGTTGATCTCACTACCAACCATGAGATGTTATCACTCATGGATGGTTTCTCGAGTTATAACCAAATATTACTTTCCCTAGAAGATCAACAAAAAATACCTCCATCACTCCTTGGGGACATTCTCGCCATCGATTCATGATCATTGGACTTAAAAACATTGGTGCTATAAATCAATGAGATATGAATTATATCTATCATGACATTATGCATCGCATATTGGAATATTATGTAGATGACCTTCTTTCTAAATCCAAACATCGATCCGAACACCTTACAGTCCTTAAGGTCATTTTTGATTGTTTCATCAAGTATTGTGTTTTATTTCAACCTAAAAGAATTTGTTTACTCTCCCTCTCAAGAAAACTCCTTGGTTTTATCATTTATTTGTGTGGCATAAAATTTGATCCCACTAAAATCAAGGCTATTCTTAAAATGCCTCCACCTACTAACCTTCTCCAACTGTGTAGTTTGCAAGGAAAGTTGCAATATATTCATCATTTTATTTCACAAATTTTTGACTACTACCACCCCTTTCATCATCTCCTCAAAATGACGTCTCCTTAAAATGGGATGATGAATGCCACAAAGCCTTTGAGGCCTTAAAATAGTACCTTCTCCAACCACTTGTACTCATTCCTCCTAAGGATGACCAACCATTTTACCTTTACATTTCTGCTATGGATCATTCCTTGGGAGCCATGCTCACTCATTGTGATGAGCAACATAGGGAGAAAGTGGTTTATTATATAAGCCATATGATTTTGGACTATGAAACCTGATACACCCATGCCAAAAAACCTCTCCTTTTTCTTTGTTTTTATCGCTACTATACTTTTCCATTACGTACTTAACCACAAAATTTTTGTTGTTACCAATACATATCCCTTACATTACATGAACACTAAGCCCTACAAACATTAGCGTGCTTCACGTTGGCTAATGATTCTTACAGACCTATACCTCTAATTTACTTATAAAAATATATCAAAGGTAAAACTATCATTGACTAACTTGTAGACACACCTTTAACTAGAGATTAGTCCTCTAACTTTGATTTCCCAGATGAATCCATCACTACCCTTTCTTTGGATGATACCATTTACCACATGACCTTATTCTTCGATGGTTCCAAATGTCAATGTGGGGGTGGTGTTGGAGTTATCCTCATTCCTCTCGATGGTGAGCCTATGTCGTTATCTTTCAAACTAGATTTTGAATGTACTAACAATATCACCGAATATGAAGCACTCGTATTAGGCCTTCAAACCACCATCACCTTAGACATTAAATTAATTAATATCTTTGGTGACTCTCAACTAGTTGTCAATAAAGTCAATGATATATATACCAGTTTAAGTAATGAAATAATTCAAAAGTATAAGCTTCATGTACACATACTTTTGACTACCTTTGACCATTTTGAACTTGAAACCACTCCATGTTCCTCTAAAAATTAGTAGGTATGATGGCCTACCTTACTTCTCGAGATACCTTCTTTTCCCTTTGAATCAAAAAATATTTGTCACAAGATAAAGGCTGTAATCACCTTACTATCTATTTGGAGACGTCAACCTCATCGTAACCATTAAACCTAACCCAAGTGACATTTGGTATAAGAAGGTTTTTGATTACCTTTACCTTTCAATTCTACCTCCAGACCTTACTCGCAATGGCCAACGAGCCTTTCTCAAAAGTTTCTCTTGTTATGTCATCATGGGTGGTCTTCTTTATAAATGTGGCTTTGACAATATCCTCTTATGATGCCTTACCAGTTCTGAAGTTCCTTACACCATCAAGGAAGTTCATGATGGAATTTTTGGAGGTCATTTTAGTAGTTTATCTCATTGCTAAACATATTCTCTCGCCTAGGCTATTATTGATAACCTTAAACCATGATTTTGTGATTATGTCAAACATTTTTGAAGTGCCAACAACATGCTAATCTTCATCACATGCCTAGTCATGCCTTACAGGTCGTATGCGACCTTTGACCTTTCTCTCAATGGGATTTGGATCTTGTTGGAGAAATCAATCCCCATTCTTCGAGTTTCATCAATGGATTATTACTGCTATTGAATACTACACTAAATGGGTAGAAGGAATACCTCTTATTTCTACTAAAGTGAGAAAATATGTGAATTCATAAATCATCACATCATTTGTCACTTTGTGTTCCCCATCGCCTCATCACGATAATGGAAAAAAATAAAAAAAAATCTATGGATGCTTTATGATGCCTTTGACATTCAGCTCAGCTTGTTTTCAATCTACTACCCTCAAATGAATGGCCAAGTAGAATACCCCAAAAATCTTGAACAAAATTATTATAAAAGTTGTGGATGATACTTGGAAAGGATTGGCATACACACATTCCTTTTTCCTTATGGTATTATTGCACTAGTATTCGTACATCAACTACTATCACACCTTTCTCTCTATTCTACGGTGCAAAGCCTGTTTCGCTCTTTTAAGTCAAAATTCCGTCTCTTCGTATCTCACTCAAAGAGATGCTCAATGATGATGAATTTTTCCAAGATAGTTTGGCACAACTCAATTTTTGGATGAATGTCACTTAATGCTCTTGATCACCTTAAAATCTACCAAAAATGTATCAAACATGCCTATGATAAATGTGTCCATGAATGAACCTTCCAATTCGGTGACCTCATCCTGAAAGAAAATCAACATGTAACAAAAGAGGAAAAAATTAAACAGGGAAATTTTTCTCCTAATTAGCTTGGACCTTATATTGTTACTCATACCTATGGATTAGGTGCTTATCATTTTTCTTCACTCAAAGGTAAACCCAAACCTGAACCCCTCAATGCCTTGCATCTTTGACCATTCTACTATTGAATTAAGTCCTATATCACCTCTTGTATATTCAATGCCCATCCCTTGAGCACCGTTCACCTTCCATTCTACCTATTTTAAGGATCAACAACTAAACCAAGATCATGTGATTACCCATTACCTTTCAACCTTGTCTTCAATATGAGTACCATGATCATGTAATTATTCTCATGGATACTTTTCATCTTTTTCAAGATGGAATCCCATGGTCATTCATCACTTAAAACCTCTCTATCATAGTTAACCTCTGTGTGCTATAGTTTTTCTTAAAAACAAGAGCCTATTTTTCTCTATAGTCTTGTCCATGAGTTAAAAGTATAAAATAAAACAATTTCAAAAGTAAAATGGGACTCAAATCCTTGAGTCAAACTTCCGTAAAAATATGAATCCCTCAAAAGGATAGCTATGCTTTCTATCTTGTGGCTATAAATATATTTATCCCTCGAAGGACAACTATACGAAGCCAGCTGTATTATACTTAGTCTATCATAAAAAGAAGACTATTCTTACAAAAACTAAAATAAAAATATTCTGAAGCTTCCCACATCGATCAACTTCATGAATACCTCAAGGAGATAATATACTCATCCCACATAGACTTCCCACATCGATCAATCTATCAAAAACAAAAGCAAAAAGAAAAAAGATTAAATTTTTCATCATGGACTTGCCTATTGTGATCTTGGGTCTCTTGCCAAGTCGACATATTGTCTCACACTAGGTTATGCTAAAACCAACTTGCTTTCACCTTATCACCTTTTCACCCTAATTTCCCACCCACTCAAGGGATGTGCCACAAATGTGACATTTTGTGATCATGTGACTTTCTTCTACCTTAGAATAGTCCATTATGTAATGCCTTTAGGGTCTTACACTCATAAGCCCATCTTTGGTATGATTGAATCGTTATGGTTCTTATCAATTAGGTGGCTCTTTTGGTCACCTCTTACCCTTCACCTTCTTCATTACTCATTGATTATCCTATATAGGACCCAACCTTCGACACCTCAATTTAACCATACCTAAATGACCTCAATTCACCCCTGCCTTCATGACCTAGACTCAATCATGCCTAAGTGACCTAAACTCAACCATACCTAAATTGACCTAGAATCAACCATGCCTAAGACCTACCAACCCATTCCTCTACCTCATCATATTCTTCCCTAGCTTATGGGATAACTACATTGGCCTGAGGCCCCTTTTTGTTGGGGCTATGTAGGTAGCACTCTCAAGGGCATGGGGCCCTTGGAGGTTAGCTCAGCCATTCTTTACCCTAACCAATTTTCCCCCACTTTTTTATTTTACATTCTACCATTAGTTAGTTTCCATCTTCTACATTACTTAGAAATTAAACAAACATTCAAGTATATAAACATGTATACTTACCTATTTCTTACATCATCATATAATAATATCAAATATTTTGGAAATTTACACCATAACATACATATTCATCATCATTTATTTTTCCATGTTACCAATAACTTGGAAATTAAATCAAAACCAAAAACCTAACTCCACCATGCCTAATTGACCTAGACTCAACCATGTCTAACTCACCTAGACCCCACCATGCCTAAATGACCTAAACTTAACCATGCCTAATTACCTAAACTCAACCATGCCTAACTGACCTCGACTCAATCATGCCTATACCTGACTCCACCATGCCTAACTGACCTAACTCAAACATGCTTATACCTGACTCCATCATGCCTACATGACCTCGACTCAATCATGCCTAATTCACCTAGTTTCCATCACATACACAATAAAAATGAAAATTCAAATGTAAGTACATCATCCATACCATAAATATCATCATATGTAACAACGAGAAAGTCTATGTATCAATAGAAATGTACACCGATACAAATCAATACTCAAAATCTAAGAAAAACCCTCATATACATCCTAACTATCTTTGGCATACAAATTCGGTATAAAATAAAAATATCAAAACCCTCATATACATCCTTAATATCATCGGTAAGTATGCCGGTATATACCAAAAATAAATACACAATTATATCGGTAACCAATTGTCACCTCACTTGATATCCATGCATGTATCATCTATCTCCTCCTCCTCCTCTCCTCTAGCCCAATGATATGCTATCATATCTCTACCTAGCATGGGTCTCGATATAATCTCTATCTACCCCTCACCTAGGACTTTCCTCTGTGAACTCATAGCCTCACCACGACCATGCCTAGGGGCTTGTCGGACCCCTATGCTCTCGAACTATGAGTTCAAGATCTAGTCCTTTCACTCGCTACTGATGTTCCTGTACTCATCATAAGAGGGGACATCTATCGTGATGATTGTCATATGATCTTGAGTACCATGCCTCATTTAGGGCATCCTCCGAACCTCACCATCGAACCATCTCGAGGTAGTTTCATAGGTCTCATAGTAACCTATGAGCTCTAACCTACTAACACTAACCCAAGGAACTTGTACTGTGAGCCCCCCCTCATCAGCTGTCTGATAGAACCATGTCCTGCTGCGGTTCCTATAGTGTGGGACCCTATCCATGAGTCTATGGAGATTCTTGTGCTTTGTAACCTAGGCATGTAAGGCCACAACTCGAGCACATGTAGTGGTCAATTAGACCTGCAAACCTACTACCTACACCTATAAGGAGGCTACCTTCCCCCATCTCCATCTCCACCTGTGCTACTTATACTGTAAGGATGCCACCTTAGCATGTAAAATGGCAACCTATGCCTTTGATACGATAAGATGCCCCTGTAAAAGTGTAATCTGGGCCTCAAGGGCAGCTACCGACCCTCTAAGGTATCCCACTACACTCGATGGTGGCTAAGTATGAATGCCATGGCCTCGGTGGTACCACTTTGTAGTTATGCCACCCACCACTACCTATATCTATCGATGACAAAAAAATCATCAATCCACCTATCCACTAGCTTCTCCTCCTCTATATAGGAATAATCGGTCATGGTAGGGACATAGGTATCTCGATTCATCCCTCCTATACTATGGGAAAGGAGGGGATACATCTAGTGGTAGACCAAACTGTGGTCCGACCTTATCCATGGGTATCGAATCATGCTTACCGGTGCGCCGCCCCGTATCCACCTCTCTAACTATAACTCCTCTAGCTCCTCTACCATTCCTCTATAGGATGGATAGCCAATATAGGGTCTCCACATAATATCGACCCTTGAAAGCCCCTCCAACACCCATCTATAATACAAAACATCACATGTGGCCCTAGCCACTGCTCAGTACTACCCACCAATAGGTACCCATCGTCTATATCCAACTCGACCCGAACACCCCTAAACTAATCATGTTAGGGAAAAATAATTGGACATAAACATACGATGTGATTTATGCCTAGAAGTGTAGTAGAAAGGTGCAACATAACTAAATCAAACAATCTCCCATAAGCCCCCAACTCCTGTATAATTGCACTAGGAATGCCAAGGCCTAGAAAAAATAGATCCACTCCTCCATCATATCCTAGAGCACTCCCATCAATGCTTATAGGAATCTCCCACCCTCAGCATCTAGTAAGGCAAAGCACCATACCACCTCCATCATCAAAATTTCCAACCTTGTCTCCCGGGATGGGTCACATACATGTCTCCATAGCTCAAGCTCATGCTATGGTACCTCATCTTTCCCATCACCTCCTAAACTATAACCACTATGGCTCCATATATTCCTCATACAAAATAGAATACACTAGCTCCCCAACAATTGGTAGGGTAGGATCCTGTACACGTCCGCTAAGGTGATAGTCATCTCACCCATTAGTAAATGAAATGTTTTGATCGCTGAATCCCATCTATAGATGAGTGCGAACCATCAAGCTAGGATCTCGAGATATATGCCTATAACACTAGATCCAAATCAGTCCAACATCAGTCATATACTCCCACTCCTCCACAAATCACACTAGACTACATCACTACCAATAAAGGTGGTACTCTATCTCACATCCGTAGTTGGTCCCTAGCCTACATCCAACAAACCACAACATTGTTAAGACCTAACTACCTCCAATTACCTATTAACCCCAAAACCATACCCAACCACACCAATCATGATTACCCCATTTACCTAATTCACATACAAACCTCCTACCCTTTACAATCATGACTCATCACCTTAACATTATTTCACATACTCACCTATCCCATATCAAAAATATCCTATCTTCCCCTTATCCCTCTACAAGAAATATTTAGTTTCCTCTTCTTTACCCATTTTTCTTTTGAAACTATCCTTTTTAACCCTAACCATCACCAATCATCTTGACCATTACCGGTTTCCCCATGACCATCATCGATTTCCTTTAATCGTATCGGTCACCTAAGGCCGGACTCAATGCTAGAAAGTGCTAATCAATGTCGGCCAAACCTTGATAGATGCCGGTATTTGTCGCGATGTCAAAAACTGAAAACATATCGCCCCATTTAAAAAAATTGACAAATACTTACCTAAACCCCTAATCTACCCACCCCACCTATCCCAACTTAATTCCCAAACCTATTTCACCTATTTGTGACCTTCCCACTCCTCATTCCCTTCATTTTTACCCACTTTTAACCCGCATTTCAAAATGAAAACCCCTAACCCCAATTTCTTCATTTTTCACCAAATGTTTAGAAAATAACAAGTTCTAAAACACCTCTTACCTCATCATGGTGTCACCTACGTGGTGGCACATCTGGCCGTTATGTTGGTGGTCCACCAAAATCCTCTTCCGCCTCTACCATTGCGGAGTCTACCTTAAATCCCACCACCAATCACACGTGTAACCAACCGCTCTCATGGACCCGTCTACCTGGCTCCTCTCACCACTTAGTCATCTCCACCTCAGCCAAGTAAAATGCCTTGTCTTTTCCTCCCCAAAAAATGCAAAATTCACTCAGCTCTATCATTTTATAAAAGTCAAAAGATAACAATGATTCCGTAAAATACAAAAATTCAACCTTATAACCCTAACGACCAACATGATTGGAATCACTCATCAAAAACCGAATTCGGTTACCTTATAATCAGCATCGGTCACACCGATAGTACCATTTACTCTACATTTTTCCCATTTTGACCTAAAATCCTTATTGCCACATACCTTTTCGCTTTAGCAACACTTATTACACCCTACCCATAAGACTAAATTACCCATAAATTTCCTTATTTGTGTTTATGAACCTATTATTTTGCCTATACCTTGGCCTTATCTCATACCACAACCAATATACCTTGACCTAAAATTGTGTACTCACTATACCTTGTGATGTTGTTACCTGTGTTGTTTGAGCCTAATGACCTTACCTTACCTATTGTCGTGTTGTTTATCCCGACCAAACCTTTGGTGTACAAATCATACCTAAATGTTCCTATACCTAACTTGAGTTGTTTTTCTAGACCATATCCTATACCCTCGATACCTGAATCACTTATACCTTGTT
Organism: Taxus wallichiana var. yunnanensis; assembly: GCA_018340775.1. Lineage (NCBI taxonomy): Eukaryota > Viridiplantae > Streptophyta > Pinopsida > Cupressales > Taxaceae > Taxus > Taxus wallichiana. The sequence goes on along the minus strand of CM031237.1, from coordinate 599,048,266 downwards.
TGGATAAACCTATCAACCTTGGATGATGTAGAGTTTGCACGTTCTTGAACCCGATACGATATCACAATCTATATGTGTGCGTGTGTTTGATTGTCATTACCCATTACATGACATGACCCTTTCCCATTACCCATTACCCAATTTTACCATTACCCATTACCAAAAATTCCCATACCCTTATCTACAACTCACCAAATCCATGAGGCCCTTAATCATGGTGTGTGCTAGACCAGCCTTGCCAGTAGTTCTAAGGAAGATGATCACCATTATGAAGGATGTGAAAATGGAGGGCACATGGGAGAGGTTCTCATGGAGGATTCTATGGTTACAAGAATAGCGTGGAGGAGGAAGAAGTGATTTCCCATGAGGAACCTATTATAACTGTGGATCTACAGAACATTACATGCATGAGTGTCCAAATTTATTGTAGTGCTCATGGTGTGGGAAGAAGCATAAGTATGAGGAGTGCCCTGAGTTGTTTGAGAACATGAGCCAACAGCACCGAAAGGACAAGGGCGCTAAGATGGTGAGTATAAAGAAGTCCAACACACACAAAGGATGCCTAGTGTGACAAGTGAGTTAGGGTTAGAACCTGTTTTGGTGACAATGCAAGTAGAGGATGTGCATGACAAGGAAGTACCAACACAAAGGAATCTAGTCTAAAGAGAAGAATTGGTTCATGGGAAAGTATCCAGGACCCTTCCCACTAGCGGAAGTGTATAAAGAGACAATGGATGTCATTCGGAGTTTGTAGGGAGAAATTCAATGTCTAAAGGATTAGTCTAGGTAAGCAGGAGAAAAGGAGGAATGTTGAGGCTCCACAGAAGGACCTAGATGAGGTCAAGGAAGTGTGCAAAATGTTAAGGAAAGATAATATTATTCCCTTATTAGGAGGACTATGGGAGAAGATGCCACGTGAAGAATTAGAGTGTGAAAGGTAGGTGTTGCATGCAAACCTCCCTCCCCATAACCTTGACTATGAAAAAGAGATCACACTGAATGCAGTTGTGGATGGTTGGCTACTAAGTAACATATTGATTGACATAGGAGAAAAAGTCAATGTTCTTACATTAGATGCCTGACATCAAATGGGAAGGCCCACATTACAACCATCTTTAAATGTGTTGTATATGGAAAAAAAAAATAAGGCAATGCCCATTGGAGTATTGAAGGATGTAGTGATCACCATTTAGGGGGCCAAGTTTACTAGAGACTTCGAAGTCTTGGCACTTGCCAAGGTAGACAATTTTCTAGCATTGCTTGGGCACCCATGGTGCTATAAGAACAATGCTAACCTAAGGTTCAACAAAGGATATATCAGTTTTGAGAACAAGGAAGAATGGGTCATCATCCCTTTGACAGATGGGAAGTTGGCACCTTACACTAAACCTTTGGGAGAAGAGGTCCTTGATAGAATTTATGTGTGCTCCATTAGAGACCCAAAGATAATTCACCCTATAGAAGGAGTTATCCAATTTGAGGATGCTCATTCTGTGAGTGATACAACAAGCATGACGTGTGACAATTGGGTGCATGGACCTATGAGTTAATTGGGAAATAGTTGAGGGGGTCTGTAATAAGAGTGACCAAGGTGCACTCACTCAAGTGCCTAGGAGGAAAGAAGTTACCAAGTTACTCGGAGGGGCATACCCTAAAATTTTCTTATAGGACATGGAAGCTCAGTGGAAAAATGAGGAAGAGAAGAGGGATGCTCAGTTATAACCTACTTGAGACTGCAACGCACTAGTGAGCTACACATCGGGAGAACCTCCTAGAGTGGTGTGAGGTAAGAATCATGTTTTTGTAAGGTTTTCTAGGAGCAACGTGCCTACGGTCATACAATACTACCATGGTAAAGAGACCGCTTCATTTCATATCCAAGTTTTGAGATGACCTGGATAGGAGGAACATAAGCATTATCACCATCATTATGGGTACATAAGTTGTATTCAACACTACAAGGTTATGCACGCGCATGGTATATCCACTCAAAAACATGCCACCAAATGGGAAATTTGAAGGAGATGACAACTGATCTCATCCAAGATTTTTAATATTGGAGCACAAATCCATCAGTGGATAAGGCATTGCAAGTGATCAAACACCTTATGATGGGGGATAGTGCCATGATGGAAGAAATTCTACTATATTTTCTAGGTGAGCCCAGTTTAGAGGTGCACTTTGATGAGGATGAGTCAGAGGAGATGCAGTTTGAGCATGCATGTATAGAGAAGGAAAAGGAAAGATGGTTTATGTCATAGATGGAGAGGAAATGGAAAGTCTAGATGTTAACCACTCTATAGGTACGTGCGATGTTATAGATAGCACTAATGAAAGGATGCACACTTACCATGAGCCCCTAAAGATGAAGAAGGTTAACATTGGGTTAGAAGAAGAACCCAAGGAAGATATCATTAGAGACTATTGGTTGGAGAAGGAGGTCTCAAAGATCATTGATTTGTTATGTGAATTCCAAGATTTATTCCTCGCTGGTATCATGAACTCAAAGTCATCCACCATTCCTTAGGGGAGATGAGGATAAAATTGAAGGAAGGTGCATGCCTAATATAAAAAGGCCATATCGATGAGCCCAAATTTTGTGTATGGGTCAAGGAGGAGATAGAAAAATGATAGTGACATGTATCATTGAGGCTATGGAAGATTCAAAATGGATAAGCCCAATGGTCATCAACATCAAAAATTATGTAAGGATTAGGATCTATGTTAACTATAGATATGTGAATGTAGTATGTGGCATTGATCCCTTCCCAACCCCGTTTACTGAAGAAATCTTAGAGAGAGTGGCTAAGGTCGAAGTCTACTCTTTCACGGATGGTTTCTTAGGGTACCACCAGGTGAGGATCGCAAAGGAATACCAGAGAAAGATAACTTTCACCACTGAATGGGGAAGTTTTTCCTATACGGTCATTCATTTTGGGTTAAAGAATGCACATGTTGTGTTCTCGCGTATTTTAGTACAAGCCTTTTAGGACTTCATTCGTAAATTTCTTCAGGTCTACTTAGATGATTGACTGTGTATGGTCTAGTCAAAGACCATTGTGATAACTTAAGACTAATGTTTGAAAGGTGTCGGTAGTTGAGGATATCCCTCAACATTAATAAGTGTGTCTTTGCTACCCCATTTGGAACCTGATTGGGACATATCATATGTAAGGAAGGATAACTAGTAGATCTCTCCAAGATAGTAATCATTTTGGATTTAGGGAGCCTACTAGCCAAAGCATCGTGCATGGATTCCTTGGGCATATGGGTTACTATAGGAAGTTCATCAAGGGATATGCCAAGATCACCACACCCTTGGAGGAATTACTTAGACACAAGAGTGCCTTTCATTGGGGAGAGGCATAGTATAGGGAATTTAAAACTTTAAAGGATAGGCTTGTCACTTTGCATCCATACTCCATTTCCCTATTTGGGATAAGCCTTTCCATGTTCATGTGGATGCCTCTGCATGCAATTTGTTGGAGCAAGATCTTGCACAACTCAGTGAAGGGATTATTGACCATCCCTTGTGTTTTTCAAGTAGAAAGTTAACATCGATAGATAAAAATTACACCACTATCGAGCACGAAGCACTATCCATAATATACGCAATGCATAAGTTTAGGAAATATCTACTTGGTAACACCATTTGTATTCTACAGCACCACATGACATTAAAATAATTGGTAAACAAGCCCATTATGCAAGGGCACATATGTCAATGTGTCCTATTGTTCTTGGAATTTGAGTTCACAGTGGTTGTCAAGCTAGGAAAGAGTAATTCTGGACCTGATCACTTGTCTAGAATTGACTCGGAGAGGCACACAAAACATTAAGGATACCATGCCGGGCGCACAACCATTTAGGTTGTGGTGCATGCCCTCAGACTTAGAGGATATTGTAGTGTTTGTAAAAACTAGTGTGGCACTAGAAGGGATGAAAGCATTAGAGAGAAAGCAATTATCCATATGTGTCACACCCTACATGTTGGTTAGTGGTGATTTGTACAAGCTAGGACGCGATGAAGTGTTGCATTGGTGTGTGCTAGAACATGAGCACCTGACTATTATGGAGGAGGCACATGGAGGAAGTGTAGGTGGACACTATGTAGGGGATGCCACTGCGTGTAAGATATTACAAGCTGGGTTATGGTGGGAGACCCTATATCAAGATTGTAAAGAGTATTGCAAGGCATGTGATCATTGTCAGCACCTTGGAAAACTAGGGTGGAGGGATGAAATGCCTTTACACCCTATTCCAAGTACAGAGCCATTTGAAAAGTGGGCCATAGATTTTGTAGGCCCCATTTTTCCATTCGTACATAGGATGAGATCACGCTATGTAATCACTTGCACATATTATTTGACAAGATGGGCATAAGTAACACCTACCAAGGATTGTACAACAGCTACAACAACCACATTTCTAAGGGAAAATATTATTACAAGGTGTTGGTACCCAAATTTGTTCTCCTTTTTAGTCTGAGCAGCATCACAAATATGGCATGAAGATTGAAGACAAATAGATCATGATGTATGTTGATTTCTAGCCGAGGATGTGATCTAACTGACACTTAGATTTTTGGAGAGATGGATAGCACTCAAATAGGACTTGATCTTGTCCTAATTTTTTTAGTTTGTGCCTTCCAACCAAGGTAAGAGGACCTATTTTTAACCCTCAAATGGTGAAGGAGATGAATATATCCCTCAATTTGTGCAAATAGTATGAAGGGGCCTTGGGAAAATATGATCAATACTCCAAATCTGACTTTCACAAGTTATCACTTCTAGATTATGGAGATAATTTCAATGCAAGGTAAGGGTTATTGAAGACATTTTGAAATCCTGATCTATTCTACATACTTTAGCAAATGGATTTTGATCTTCTATGGGTATACATGTCAAAACAGGGGTAGTACGGGGTAGGATTAGTTGTTTAGAATGATTTTTGGTGGGATATTGACAAGACAAACTTGACTATGCTAGATCTTTGACAACCTCTACAACATTTGAACAACTATCAGATAAAATGCTTCAAAATAGTCAGGATGTTCTTTCAACTAGAAGAGATACACAAATGGAGGCCTAGGTTTGCACTCTTCACACAATCTTTGAGACCTCAACACAAAATCTTGAGTTAAAGGACTCAATTAAACATCAAAATCTCTGATCAAATCATGCCTAAGGTACCCCCAAAGGCTTACAAGCAATCTCTATCAACAAATGAAGGTGAAGTGATTTTAAACTACTTATTTTCAATGCCAGATGAAATCTCTTCTGATAAATGAAATTAAAAATGCCACTAAACTATCAATAAGGATGAGATCTGTGTGATTATGAAAGACTTCAATGTAAGATTGAATCAAGAATAAGGAAAACTATTTGTAGACATTTAAACATGATAAAAGACATCATATTGCCCAAAATAACATATATTAATTCAAAATCTTGTTAGATTCATCAACAGGGGATATTTTCAGAACAATCTCAGAGCTGTGTGATGGCTATACACTTGTAACCAACTCAACATGAATGAAGATCTAACACATAAGACATTAACCAAGTTTTTGGAGGGTTTCTCAAAAGATGAGATTCTCTCAAAATTTTCTCATGATTTTCAATTTCCCGACCTTTTACATGTCTCAAAACATGCATTATATATCATTTGTTTACATTTGATCCTTCTTTCCCAAGAAAATAATATCCTATGGCATCTTAGTTTGTTAAAAAATTCATCATGATTCGCAGACATAGGACGTTTAACATATTTGCAACAAAAGTTGCCAGTGTTTTGAAAAAAGGAAAATCATTGCAAAATTCACATCATTATCCATTGTGGAGGCACGTTTTTCATCTTCAAAGCATGTAGACCCCCTTCCTTTCATTATTTCATCCTTATCCCTCCAAAATTTGACTCTGTAACTTTTGGATTTGATATTTCACGTTTTTGACGGGTTAGGGCAAAAATTTATTCCAAAAACATCTCTGATCTTCAAATTGATCCTCAAAACCAATTGCATTGGTCCTTGCAGGCACAAATGACATGAATTTGCCAAAAATCGATCAAAATCGATGCAAAAAATGCATTTCCACACTTCTTGGAGAAAAATTGCGGTTAAACTGAAAAATGCACAGTTACCATTGATCTACCTTTCTCCCTTCAATCTGGGCCCTCCACGTGTCACAATGTGATTGGAAATGGGTTTGGGATCATTTTTTGAATTTTTAACATTTTTGAAAAAATGTAAAAATTTGACATTTTTCTCCGCCCCTCCGCCCTTTAAAAATGAGCTTAACATGTGTCCCAAGGTGGTTCCCATCGAATCGTGGCTCAATTCTACACATTTCCACCTTTTTGGAAATTTGCAAAATTTCTCAACTTTCTCTCGCCACTCCACCCTTGAGATTTGGTGCTAACACGTGGCACAATATGATTGGATCCGGGGTCATGGCTCAGTTTTACACATTTTGCCTCTTTGCAAAAAAAATGATTTTTTTCAATTTTCCTCCACCGCTCTCGCCCTCCCGCAAGACATGTGTCCTCAATCGCTTGGCTAAGAAGAAGTGCTCTAAATTAAATCTTTAACCCCATTTCACCAAAGGAAATTTTTCAACATTTCCTCCGCACTCCCACACCTCCGATTCTATCCCTACCACATGTCTCCCTCTGATTCATTACAGAGCCACACTTCAAATTACCACTTTAACTCATTTTGCTAAAAAGGCAAACATTTCCTTTTTTCCTTCGGTAGCCCACACTCCCTTCTCGCACTTTGATCTTACCATGTGTCCACTCTGATTGGCACAGTGGACTGCGGCCTTTTTGCCACTTTTGTTCCCATTCACCAAAAAGAATTTTTTTCTAAGTCCTCTGCCAACCTTCCATCCCACTTTTGATGAAAACATGACACATGTCCACCTCTGATTCACTGAGGGCCTACACTCTGAAGCCACCACGTGTTCCATTCTAATTCGTTGCGGGCCTTAGGCATTTTCTTTGTACTTTAACTCTTTTTCCAAAATGCCTTAAGGCAAAAAAAGACCCACCCATCCGCCTTCACTCTGCTTGCGACACATGTACCTCCTCTGGGACCTACAAAGTTGCGGGGGCAACATGCACTTTTTCCAAAACACAAAAATGTTAAGTTTTTTGAGCAAACCCGCCAAATCTTGTCCAACCACAAATGGCCACATATGAGAAGATGTTTGAGCTAAAATTTGATGGGAAAAGGATGCCTGTATGACCATCAAAAGACGTAAAATTTGCTAGCGATTCCTAGAATCTCAAGATGAATTTGATGGGCAAATAACACCCGTATGACCATCAAAAACACAGAAAAATGCTAGGGATGCCCAAAATCAATTTTTCCTTTGTGGGTGAAGAATTTTTGATCAAAAGACAAATGGAAAGTGTTTTTAGGAAATTTATGACCATGACAAGGGATATTTGAGGGAAAATATGTATAAAATGAACAATTTCGAGCTCTAAAGGCTAGGAAAACATGGGAAAAATGATAGAGGTGTTTGAACGGGAAAAATTAGGGAAAAACACATTTCTCCTTAGAAAATTAGGGCAAGGTAATGAGTTTGTAAACAATCCAATGCACAAGAATGGAGCTATAACTTCACATCATTGATTTCATGAGGAAAAAACATTTTAGAGCACAAAGAGAAAAGGGGAAACATGGAAAAATGACAGAGGATTAAAATGGGCACCAACATCGACTCTACTGGGATGGGCACTCCCAGTGAGTGCCATAAGAAAAAAGTAGACCAAGTGCCAAAATAATCCATTGGGAAAATGGAGTCATGAAAGTAGGGCAGAAAAACTAGAACCAATCGATAAAAAAAAATTTGCCAAGAATAGGAAAACCACAAATCGATAAAAACAACAAAAACAAAGCCAAAAATGAAGACTATACACTATACAAGTGGTGCATACCTCAAATTTGGGGATTAATCTAATAAATTCTTTAGATTCCTATCATTAATAGGTAGTTCAAGCAATTCCCCATCTAAGTCTTTGAGAAAAAGGTATTTTCACCAATTCTAATATCAATGGAGTAAGGGCCCATCCACAATGCATCAAATTTACCATGTTTTCCCTTATCTTCATTTCTGCTATCCCATAATAAAACTAGATCTCCAACATTGAAGGCCCTAGGAGTGACCTTCTTGTCAAATAACCTCTTCAACTTCTCTCTAAATCTGACATGCCTTTGGTGGGAGGCTCTTCTTTCTTCATCTAACTCAACAATCTGATTAATCCTTACTTCATATGAACTAACCTCTTGATCTTCAAGTTGTTGAACAAACTGAAATGAAAATAATTATAGATGTAAGGGCATCGAGCTTGATTTCCATACACCAACTCAAATGGGCTCTTACCAGTAGCTCTTTTGGCGAGTAATTCTATCATTCCAAACTACAAATTTCAGTTGTTCACCCCATTTTCTCTTGTTTAACTCCAAGGTTCTCCTAATGATATTTAATAAGTTCTTATTGCTGGAATTAGCTTGTCCATTTCCTTGAGGGTCATAGTTTGAATCATAAGTCATATTAGTTCCATACTCCTTACATATTTCCATCAAGGGTTTAGCTCAAGCACATAGCATTATTAACAACATTTTTTACCAAAGACACCAAATTTGCATATGATATGATTCAACAAGAATTCCATAACAACTTGGTGTGTTTCTTTCTTGGTGGGGATTTCCTCTACCCACTTGGTGATGTAATTTGTGGCTACAAGAATTCACTTATGTCCAACACTAGAAGGGTTTGAAATCTCACCAATGAAGTCTATTCCCCATTGTTTGAAAGGATATTCAATTGATACAGGATGCAAAGGAAGGGAGCCTAAAGCTTTCATTCTTCTAGAGAAAAAGCTGAAGCTTTCACATTTTCTAACCAAAGAGGGTTACATCTTTGAAAAGAGTAGGCCACCAATAACCAGCTCTCAAAACTTTGTGTGTTGTAATCCTTCCAGCAAATTATCCTCCACAAACCCCCATGGAAATTAGCAACTATTTTGGGAGCTTCATCTTCAATTACACATTTCAAGAGGACACCTTCAGGGTTCTTCCAAGCCAGCCCAAAGTCAATAATGATGTATTTTTGAGAAGCTAGCTTGAGGGCTCTTTTCTGATTTTTATTTAAATGATCAGGGAAGCATAGGTGTCTAAGGTAAAATATTACATCCTTGTACCACTCAGAACTTATCAACTTCTCAAGAACATCTTCCCTTTCTTCCTCTACTTCATTCACTTCAATTGTCTGCAGGTTGCTCTCAGCCATGAGCTTAGCAAGACCCAAACCTCTTACCAACTTTGTGGTTTGGATGTCCATGTCATACTCCTGTAGTTTGTTCACCCATCTACATATTTTTATTGAGATCTCCATCTCTTATAAGATGTATTTTACTATGGTGTGGGGAATATAAGAAACAACTTTTGAACTTAAGATATAAGGCTTGAAAACCTTTGTTGCTTTCACCCAGAAAATGCTTGTTTTTCCATGATTGAGTACTTTAGCTCAACAACTTGTAAATCCTTGATAAATAAGGCAATAGGTCTCTCGGACCCATTTCATGCTTTTGGAGAAAAACAAATGCAATAGTATTTTTCGAAGCAAAAGAAGATTTGGAAAGGCTTCTTGTAATTTGAGCTACTAAGACATGTGCATGTTTCAATGCTTCTTTGATTCCTTTAAAATCCCGAACAATAGCCTCCTCCCACTTGATAACTTGGTATTTCTTTAACATGCATGTAATAGGAAGAGTCAATTCAGAAAAATTAGACACAAACTTTCTAATGAAATTGAACTACCCAAAGAGGGATTGGATGCCCTTCTTTGTTCTTGGAATTGGAACCTTGATAATTGCTTCTACCCTCTCGTGGTCAATCATGACACACCACCTTTGAAACAATATGACCAAGTAGCTTGGCCTTTTGTACCCCAAAATGACACTTATTTGGGTTGAGAGATATGCCATATTCTCTACTTCGATCAACATTCTTTCCGAGTGTTGCAAGTGATATTTTCTACTCCTTGAAAATACAAATCACATAATCTGATAATTTTCAATGAAGTCATTTATGTAACCAGCAAAAGCAACATCCATTTCTCTTTGGAAAGTATCTCCAGCATTCATAAGACCAAAAGGAATTCTTACATAGACATATGTCCCCCAAGGAGTGGTAAAGGTAGTTTTAAATCTTTCTGAATCCTTGACAACAACTTGATTGTAGCTAGAGAAACCATCCAAGGTGGACAAAAATTCAGATCTAGTCACTAACTGCAGCATGTTTTCCATGTTTGACAAAGGATAATTGTCCTTCAATGAAGCTCTATTTAGATTTTTGAAGTTTACACAAATTATGATATCTCCATTTTTCTTTTAAGCACAAGGTTGCAACCCAAGATGAATACCTTGTGGGCTGAATGATTCCTCCCTCCTTCGCTTTCTTCAATTCATCTTGCATCTTCATTGAGAGGAGTGGATTAATTGGCCTCTAATTTTGTCTAAATGGTTTGGATTTTTTTCAAGAGGAATATCATGCTGAAACATGTCTTCTCTCGTATGCTTTCAGCTCTAAATAAGACCAAGTGAGACAGTCCTGCAATTTCTTCAATACTTGGACATAGGATTATTTTTCCTCTTTGTTTAGATTACTACCCAACCAAACTTTTCTTGGTTTATCATTTTCCCCAAGTTATGCTCTTCCACATCCCTTGAGGCGACATGTTTCTATTGATGATGTAATCAACATTGTTGAAATTTGACTTAAGTGCAACAAGACCTCTAGAATTGGTGTTAATTTTCAATTGGATAATATCCTTTCCAAAAAAAGTCTCTCTTTATTTAGTCACACATACCATTGGTTCCCAATCAATATTATGATCCAAAAACTCACCTTGGTTTTGTAAGAACCTTTGCACTTGAGAATCATCATTAAACACTTGCCAATGCTTGATGTTGTCAAGGACAACCGCCTAGTTAAAACTTCAACATTGTACTCACAATAAGGTGAAATGGTGCAATTTCCAAATCTTGACCCCAACACTACAAACTTGTTAGCAGTAACATTGGAACCTCTGTCATGATGCACAATGTTAAAGGAATCAAACATCTCAATTAAATCCCAAACTGCATGTTTGTACTATTTCATCTGCTAATTTTTTGGAGGATACTATTTTCTTGTTTGTTTGACAACTAGATTTGAATCTCCTTTTGCAATGATGTCCTTGACACCATACTTCCATGAAATTCTTAGACCCAACAAGAAGGCTACATACTTAGCAATGTTGTTAGTACATTCAAAATTAAGCTTGAAGGAAAAAAAAACTCTTCCAATCTAGGAGAAATCAAATTATACTAGCACCATTTCCAAATTTGGAGAAAGCTCCATCAAATAGAAAGGTCCAAGGAGAACCTACCTGTTGAAGGCACTTTGACTGATCCATCTTGTGTTCCTTACCATCAACAAACCCAATAAATTATCTATATCAACATCAACAAATAATACTTCATAAGAAGCATTGTTTGGATTCTCAATTAGATGCAACATCTTCTTCTCTCCATAGAGCTTTACAAGGCTGCCTTCAATGGGAATGGTGGAAAAAGACATATCTATTTGGACACTCCCTCCAACACTTATAGCCCACTTTATTGACAAAAACATACCCCATTTGGTAGGGCAATCAACAATCACAACATCCAATTTTAAATTCCTCCCGTGGATAAGATGCAAGTTACACCACCAAACCCTTCACACAACCAACAACCAGAACTTATCTTGAGTCCATGGTAGTACACTTTCCATAGGATTTTGTCACTTAGATATCCAACTCATTCATGACTTCTAGAGGCATGACATTACATGATGCATCGAGAATCAAACATACAATTATGAAGTAGTCCATCCTTTATGATCAAAGTTGTAAAGAATGGATCAACATTAGATTGGGAATCAACCAAGGATGTCCCAAAGTATACCTCAAGTGTTTCTCCAATATCCTCTAATGCTGGTGGTGTTTCAAGGTCTGAAATGATCTAAGGAGGAGTTTCAACAATGTTTACATTTCGCTTGGGGTACTCTTCCCGCTCTTTCAATCCTAGGTACTCAAATTCTCTCTTCTTGTGCTCACGAATCCTAAACAACTCAATGATTGGAAAATTCACTTTGATTTGGCTCAACACTTGGGCTATGTCATAGGGAAAATTATTTGGTAAGGCAGCATAGGAAGGGAAACAATCAGATTCATCGGTGGCATGGGATTGTTGGCAGCTTGGGCATGAGAGGACTATAATTTTTGCTTGGGATAGAAGAGCTTTTGGTAGGTGTTTCTCTCTAGGAACCTCTTTGGGAATACTTGTAAGCAAGGGTGTTTTAAGTAATTTGACCTCATCTATGAGGGGGATAGCATTGATGATGACCTAAGTGATAAGGAGGCCATCAAGGAAATAATAGCCGCATATGACTACAAGAAAGGATTGTGATACTTTGACATCGTAGAGATTCCAGACCCCATGATGAGGATGGCCGCATGCTTGGTAACCAAGATTAATGATCAAGAAATATGGACTCAAGTGAACAAGGCATGGTTGAATGTATGCCCTAAAAATATATAAGGGGACCATATACACTTTTTTTGCTTTCATCATGGATGAAATCATTAGCAGCGCATAAGAGGGAAAGAAGATATTATTTGGCAATGTCCTCCTCACAATTGTTTTCTTAGAGATCGAGTGCTTGATGGGCTAGAAAGGTTTGTTTGGGAGTACCCAGAAGAGGATCCCTCACCCGTGAAGAGGTTCATGAAATATACTTGTGAGACCATGACAACCACTCATAAGGTGTACTTAGAGAAGTGGTATAAGCACATGAGGGATGCGTTCGGGGTGGAATGGAGGATTCCAGAGAAGTTACCCATGCTTGTGAAAGGAGAGGTATAATTTGTAGTGTATCAACACTTTTGCATTGGTAGATTTAGGTTGATAGATGAAAACATGGGTCTGTGGTGCAAACTACCCTTCTCCTTCACCGTGTTATACTTCCAAGCCGGAGTTAACCGGTTCAAGGAGGCCAAAAGGCTAAGGTTCAACCTTAGTGAGGTAGATACCGGAAGATAGTCTACCCTAAGAAGCACACATATGTGGAGAGATGTCTCTTATGAGATACAAATGATGAATCTGTAACATTGCCAATCGCTAGAAGGGATGCAACAAGGATATACCTTCACATAAGGCTGAAATTTGAAAAGGTGCTTACTTGGAAAACAATGTATCCATCCTTGAAGACCCCACATGAAGGAAGAAGCCCATGCCAAAGAAGAGAGAAAGAGAAGAGGTGCAGAAAGCACCAAGTGTTTAGACTACACAAGCAGTAAGTGCGTTGGAGACAAGCACTAAGCCTAGTACTTATGTGTAGAGAAATAAGTCCCCAAGGTGAAAGAAAAGATCACGAAGAAGAAGTGTCGAGCACGAAGAACCCATCACTTAGGAGAAGTCACCAGAGGAGGAGGAAGAGGAAGCAGAATATCTTGTCAGGAAGAAGTAGAAGGTGATAGAGGAGGATGAATCAGAGGGTACAGAGAGCTTGGAGGCCTATAGAGGTGAAAGAGATGATGATGATGATGATGAACTTGAGGTAGTTCAAGGCCCTCCCATATTTGAAGTACATGACTCGGAGGAGGAAGGAGAGGAAGAAGAAAATGAGTACATATTTGTTAGGAGGGAGAATGAAAAGGAAAAGGAGGATGCTCAAGATAGAGGGGTAAGTGAAGAAGTTACATGTAGTGCCCATTTCCCTTTGACACCCTTTTGATACTAATCATGACACTTTGTAGAATATAGTATGGACATTATTATAGTTTTGATTCAAGATGATGTTAGATATTTGATCAAGGATTATTGTTGACTTGATTCAGTTGTGATGCATGATGATTATTAGAGACATTTTATATGTTGATGATGATATACTATTGGACATGGTTATATGATGGATGTTGTTCGGACTTGTGATATTTGGATATTTTTATTAGACCTATAAAATGAAATTTAGATTAAAATGGATGATGGTATAGTTGTTGAAAAAACTATAAATGATATTATTAGATTGCTTTGATGTTGTTGTGATTCATATATCTAGATGATTTTAGAATTTTAATTATATTTATAATCTTTTGGATGTTCGATATGGCCACAAGACCGAATGAGATATTTGTGTGTTGTAGGTCAAAATATCACAACAAACATCGGGGATTGGAGACCAACCACATTGGAATTCTAGATGAATTCAACAAGGTCACCATGGCAATCGTATTTATTTGTGTGTGTTTGTTTTTTCTAGGGATTTCCATGGGGGATCACCTTTAAATGTGGATGATAATGTAATACATTTGGTGATGGAAAGATGCTTGTATTTGGTTATGAAATTTGTAATTCGAAATGTGAAAGTGATGCACTTTGTTCTTTGTTTTTGAATGAAAGAAAAGAAATATTATATCTTTGTAAGTTGTATTTGATCATTATAAATGAAGAAGTTGTAAAGAAATCATTCCAACTGAATATATGTTGTTCTACCTTTACAAAAGACGTTACTATTGTTTAAAATCTACTTTGAAATGTATTTGAAATCTTTGTTTGAAAGGAAGAAATGCGTGTGAGGAAAATACAAAACTCTGTCTTTTGAAATGTGTAAAATTGGAAATCAGAATTGCATTTTGGTTTAGAATAGTTTGATTTGAATCAACTAAATGTGTTAGATTAGATTTGGAATGAATTTTAATACTTAGAAGATGAAAATGGAAAATAGATCCCTTTAAATTTGATCCCTATTTTTGTAATTTAAACCTGAAATTATAAAAATGCACAGCTTCCAACTGCAAAATAAAATAACAAATTAAATTATTAAATTGAAGTAGTAGGCTCTAAAAAAACTCAAATAGACAAAAACACTTAAAGGAAATATTTCAAAACTTAGCCAAATCGGGCTCAACCGCTTTTTCTGATCGTTTTACTATCAAAATGGTCAATTTTTGAATTGGAATTTAATCAAATAGATCTACATCACAAAATTATCCTAGATCCATCTAAGAACAATTCTCCATGTCCATTTGACATGTAGAGAGTGTAAGAATATCAAATTGAATAAATCTCACAAGTTAAAATTTACTAGTTTGCACTTTGAAAAGCTCGAGCCATTTTATTAAAATTGACCCCTCAAACCTCATCAAAATAAAAAAATAATTATCTATGTGCAAAGAGGATGTTGAGATATTTCTATAAAGTCCTTGTTTGTCCAAAATCGAGCTCTCTATCAAAAGTTATGGCCATGTGAAGTTTTTCTTTCTTGGCGTAAAAAATTGAAAAACTTCCTCATGGGCCCATGCGGCTTTCGAATTTTTTCCCTTAGAGCTTAGGAATTTTTTGGGAAAATTTTCTAAATTTTCCCTACTAGCCCATAGCCAATCAGAGGCTACCATGTGGCACCATGAGGTGTCAGCGGTGGGGTATCTTCTTTTAACTTAGCGCTCCCGAAATTTAAAAAAATTCAAAATTTTCCCCTGCCCGCGACCAATCAGGTGATGCCACATGGCATCACGAGGCATCAGTGGTGGAGTGGGTCCATTTTTACTATTTATGCTTTGGAAAATTTTGGGAAATTTTTCCATGTTTTCCCTGCTATCTCGCAGCCAATTTGGAGCTGCCACGTGGCATCGTGAGGTGTCGGTGGAGGCACGGGTCCTTGTTATCCTCTTAGCCCTTCGGGCGTTAAAGAAAATTTTCTCCCCACCACCCCACTTTCCCCACATTTGCTTAGGTGATGCCACGTGTCCCTTGCAGCTTGCAAACTTGTGGGTGCAATGTTGGCTTTTCTCCCGCATGGGAATTTTTTTAAAAATAACTCCCGCCGCCCCATTTCTCCCCGTCTTTGGTTTGAGAAGCGCCACATGTCCCTTGTGGACTTGCGGACCCATGGGTGCAAAGTCAATTTTTCACCTTGTGTGGGAAATGATCCAAAAGTCTCCCGTGGCCTGCCAACCCACCCTTTGGGCAAATTTTCACCCCTGGGCCCGTAGGCCCACTCTTGGGGAAAATTTTCACCCCAAGGCCCGTTAACCCATAACTTGAGAAATATGAGGAGTTAGGAGGACTTCTTTATATCAATGGAAAGGTGAGGAAATTTACTATCCAATGGGAATGATTTAGGGAATTTTTGAATGTGTTAAGTGTGAGAAAATCAATTTGAAACTTTAATCTTGTTAGAGAGTGGGTATGGTGATGATTTACCCTCTGAACCTAATTGAACCTTCTAACCCTAGATTTTGGATCTTATAACCTCTAATAATTGTCAATAAAAAAGAAAAGTATGTTATAGCAGATTTGAATGGTTCTGGAACTTGTTAGTGACAATTGTTTCCTTGTAACTTGGTTGTAGACTCTTTTAAACAAAAAAATTATTCTATAATTTTTCCTAACTAACCCTAGGTTGTTTCTTGGGTCTCAAGTGGGTTGTTTTTAGTGGGTGTTACACTTGGTATCAGAGTAGTGGTTCAAAATATTGGGCCATTTGGAACAATAGAAAACTTGAGACATGAAACTTAAACCTATCACACTTTTAAATCTAGAAAACACCGTAGTTTAGAAATTACATATTCTAGTAAATATGGAAATTGGATAAAACTTAGAAAGATGAACTAAGTCTCACTTGGTCTATACAGGAGCCATAGATGAGACAAGGGGATTTTCACATAGACCCAGACTTACCACCACCAGATCATGTTGTAGCATCCATCCTACCCCAGATTTTGTAGACTCTTTAGGATGTTAATGCCGCTCTACGTGGAGGATCAGTAGGAGGACATGCAGCCAGGACATGAACAAAGTCCCTTCCATTGAGGGTCGAGTTATCTCCTCGACCTGAGAGGAGGAGCATGGAGGAGAGAACTCCCATGTTGAGTCTTCCAGGGTAGAGTCACCACAAAGGGGATAGGGTGACCGAGTTTTAGGACATATAGAGAGGTCTTGGAGTCCTATGCTTAGGGATGAGCATGTAGAGAGGCCTAGAGGCCATCAAATCACAACTCCAGATCACATCAAGGAGATCTTGAAGCTTTGACCATCACATTATTCTAGTGAAATAAGTGGATTTTAGGCAAAGGCTTGGTTGGTGAGCTTGAGTGGATGCTTCAAACTCTGTCCTTGTTCCGCAACATGAAAGCTCTTGTTGCGATCCATCTATTGAGGGATGAAGTGGGTGTCTGGTGGAGGACAGAGGAGTAGAAGCTCCATGCTAATTCTAATACGATTACTTAGGAGCTCTTTGAGGAGCATTTCTCGGAGTAGATAGTTGTGAAGGAGGTTCATACAAAAATAGATAGATGAGTTCCATGACCTCTCGAAAATCATCTCTGAATGACTGAGTATGAGAGTAGATTTGGAGCTCATCCAAAGATGTTGAGTACATGCGGGATGAGAAGATGCGGATCCACGAGTTCATCTAGGGCTTGAATCTAGATATTGGAGGTGTAGTGCAGATCCATTGTCCACGAAATTAGATGAGACCATCAAGAAGGCCTATATAGTAAAGGAGACTTGGGGAAAGACCCAAAGAAGCTAGAGATCGAGTCCGGAGCCACATACAACAAATGTAGGACAATAGATAAAGGGGATCAGTACCTCTTCCTCATGGTGGATAGGGTTTGACATAGTCATCTTTTAGACCCCAACAGCAGCAGTCCCACCCACCTTATAGACCTCCACATATATTTGATGCACAAATAGGTTAGAGTATGGTGCCTCCTCCTAGGGGTCCCATCAGGACATAGGGTGCATAAAGAGCTCACTCGGCAGAGCTCGCTAGCAGAGACCTCAAAGCAGACCACGCCCATATCATCAAGATCTACACCACATACCTCCAGTATCGAGTGGACCTATTACATAGGGGAGAGGATCAAGTGGTTGTTTTGGTTGTGGTGTTATTAGATATTTTCGGAGAGATTTCCCACGTAACCCTAACAATAAGGGTATGATATAGATCTTAGAGCCTACTATTGGTGATATGGGGCCATGTAAGAGGATGTATGTAGTGGTCCGTAACTTCCGAAAGAACATCGAGTATAGTTATTGAGACTAAAGGTAGCATTGGTGGTATTCCTACCTCCATCTTGTTTAATTTTGGTTCTTCTGATTCTTTCATTACACCATCTTTAGTAGAGTGATACGGGTTGGTGGCGATTAGGCGGGGTCCTAGTTGGGATGTTGAGATGGCTTCAAGCTAAGATCTCTATAGATTCCTTAGTTAAGGAGTGTGTGGTGGATTTGGGACCTTTCGTTACTACCTCGGATCTCTGTATCCTTCCTTTGGGCTCATATGGAGTCATCTTGGGTATGGATTGGTTGTCGCACACAAGGCCGTGAGTGGATTATTACCATAAGATTATATCTTGTGCAGATGATTTGGGAGTTGAGTCTCGTGATTTCAATGTTCGGAGACCCATTTCTATTTGTATCATCTTTGCTATGAAACTTAAGTGGTGTGTGTGACAGGTTATCATATGTATGTTGTTACGGTCAAGTGGCATGATTAGAGGATGGGTCTAGTGGACCATCGCTAGATGATCACCCATTTTTAGAGAGTTTGCAAATGTCTTTCTAGGGGAGCTAGTGGGGTTACCACCCCCACATGAGATTGATTTTCATATAGATCTAGTTCAGGGAGAAGAGCCTATTTCATGAGCACGTTATCGGATGACCACACTAGAGCTCTATGAGATCAAGTTGTAGCTTGAGGGACTTTTGGAGAAAGGCCTTATTCATCCTATTATATCCCCTTGGGGTGCACTTTGTCACTTTTAATCCCATCACAAAAGGAAGGAACCCCATGCATGCTGGGCCTATCACCCAATAGAATTTGAGCGCTCACCCGAGGCACATGTGGGTACCGAGTCTCTCTTTTATGTGATTTTAGTGGGAAACATCAATTATGATTAGTGTAAGAGTTTTGATGAGGGAGGTTGAAACATACAAGGACCATAGGGCTTAGAATGGCCTCTAGATCCTTGCATTCACCTTAGACTAAGTAATTTAACAGAACCTAGAACATGCATTATGATAGAAAGAATTATACAAGAATTCATACATAACATGAAAGGAAAGAGAACTTATATGAGAGAAATGTGCATTAAAACCATTGATATCCATGTCTATATATAACAGGTAACCTCATTATATTCATTAATTCATTACAGAGAGTCACAGAGAGTAGACCAAAGTCATGTATATCTCTGGACGTATGTAACTAAGCTAACAAATTTTTTTACAACTCCATGCTTAGTGCATTCTTTTACGAATTTAAATATCCATTCACAAGAATTCTACGAGCTCGCTCACTCTCTAACCCACTATATCTCATACTTCTCTCCTTCTTTTTACTCTGTAGGCACTTGTATTTATAATTCTCCTACACTGCCAACTCACCTTCCAACATCCTCAGATCTGGTGCCAAGTGTCGAATGTGGTCCATGCGAGCATGCTTCTTTAGGCCTAAGCTTTCCACTTTACCTCATGATGTTCTTCTAGAAGATTCCATCGGGAATGCTCTTTCTTGGGCCAGTCTATTACTATGCTTGACATCTTATCCACATGCAAGCAATCACACTTTTCATGTGTTCTACCTTGGGTGCTCAAATTGACTAAGTCCCGAGCCTCCTTTCATGTGTCGCGCGTGCTATGTGCTTCCCTAAGCCTTTCTCTCATGCGATTTTGCCTTGCGCACCTTTTCATAACTGGGACCCTACACACCCACACGTCTTCATACTTGGTTAAGATTATAGGGGTCCAACATCACCCCACACTATGCCTGTTCTCCATCCTCAAAACATTTCACTTGACCAAGATGCATGCTTTCAAGGGAACCAATGAATTGTCTTACACTTTACAAAAAGAATAAGTAATGAAAGAACAGAGAAAAAAATGAAGAATGGGGGGAGCATCGAATCAACAAGCTATGAAAATATTTCTAGAGGGCTACCTCTAGCTTATTCCATACTCTAACTCACCCTATGCCTTTTGGCAGAGGTGTCCCACCAGTGAGTGATCACTTCATTAAAACTCAGGCCAACTCCCTGGGTTCCCAAAATGTCCATAATCTACTCCATCTCTTTACCCGGGTCCTCAAGTTTATCCATCCTTCTAGTGATCTGGGGTATAATTCCTTTAGTTGGGCCTTAGTTGAGCTCCTTAAAGCTTCAATTGCCTCTGATTTCTTCTGTACTTTGGCTAGGACCCTATCTCTCTCCACCCTGTTCCCCTTGTTATTTTCTTGGAACTCTTTTAGCTTTGCTTCAAACGTGGCAACCAAGGAGCTCACCACCTTATCTCTGTCCACACATGTATCATATGTGGCTTCTACAGACTGGGCAACAACCTTAACCTCCATGAGTACTTGGTTGTACTCGTAATGAGTGCTACCACCTTCAATTAGTCCTCCTCTTTCAAGCATGTGGCCACTTCTTTAGCAGATTCTAGGGCCAAGGGTCATCTCTCCATAGTGAGGACATGCGTTAGGTCTTCCATACACTCTAGGAGGGATGAGTACTTTTTTCGGGTGATGCTAAGTCTGGGTGCTTCAAAAGGATGGTGCCCTTGATAGAATCCATTTTCTTGTATACTTCCTACACCTTTACTTTTTCTTCCTTTAACTCACACCTTAACTGTGCACTTTGATCAGTTCCTCCTACTTCAAGCTCTTGGCCTTCTCTCATTAGTTCTTCCTCCTTCCCTAACTTCACCTCCAACATTCTAATCTTGTCATTGCACACAAATAATCTAGCCTTGGTCTCGACCACGACCTTGTTCAGTGCATTACAGACCTACTCATCCGAGAGCTCCTAAGAATTCACTAAGGGATTGACCCCCTTAGATTTTGGCAATGTGATGAGTGCTCCTTGGTAGACTTCAAAGTCTAGCTCATCAACATGGGACTCAAATTCCTAAGAGAGCATCTTCTTGGTTCTGGGGTATGCGTCATCCTTCTCAAAAGACCCCATGGCTATGAGCCTCTCTGTGGGTATGGTGCTCTAGAATCACACATGTAACACCTTCCTTGTGTCATCAACATAGCCCATTACCTATCTCTATTCTGCATCCAGAGTTCTTCTACCCAAGTGCATGCCTTTGGGGAAGCTTACTATCAGAGCGGGGCCTCCTAGGCTATCATGTTCTTTTTCAATGTTCTCCTCCTTCCCCTCCTTCAGCACTATGTCCACGCTACACTCCAACTCTTGGTCTACCAAGACCTCGAGAATTCTCTATGCTTCTCTCTCTACCACCTCTATGATCTGCTCCTTTGTAAAACTTATGGCTCCCTCCTTTTCCCGGAAACCTCCTCATCCTCCATGTCTTTGGTGTCTTCCTCATCTTGTGTGCCCTTGCACCGTGTGAATACAAACTCTTGCTTCTCATCTCCACTCTCCTCTCTTAAGTCATAGATGCTAAAGACATGTGGATCTTGGTCTTTCTCTATCTTCTTCCTTGCCACTATCTTCTTCACTTTCATCCCATCTTCCGCCCATGCATTTCTCAAGATTTCGTTGCCTTTGAGTCGATTCTTCATAAACCCTCTGATTTTTCTTGAGAAGTGGCTCCCGATTAGGGGATTCGCCCTATCTTCTTCCTTAGGATATTCTTCCTAGAGACCGGTTGCCTAGGAACTTATACTTCTGCATCTTCTCCTTCACCAGAGACTTCTTTCTCCCCATGTAAGTGCTTGGTGAGCGCTCATGATGGCATGCTCATTGTCTGAGTAGTATACACAATTGGTGCTTCTCCTTCTCTCCCTCTCTTCCTTGACACAGGCCCCTTCTTACCCAAGGGATCTTCAGGTATGGAGACTTCATCCTCCAGATACATGCCCTTCTCAAACTTCAGCCTTATGCGTAATTACACATACGTTTTTGATCCTCTAGTAATGGGTAGTGTCATCAGCCTTGTCATTTGAATCTCATGTGATACATACTTCTCCACGTATGCACGCTTGTCCACCTAGGGTAATTCAGCTTCTTTCTCATCTCCCTATGTTCCCGGTCTAGCCTACCCAGTTCTAGTCTTAGCTTCTTTGACTCTTTAAACCTATTCACTCCCGCTTGGAAGTATTGGGCAGTAAATACGAAGGGGAGCTTACACCAAGGGCTCCATGATTCATCTATCAGCTTGAATCTACCCAGGAAATAGTGTTGGTAGACCGCAAATTCAGCTTCTCCTTAGTGGCTACTAGGAGTTGTTTGGGGATTCTCCACTCTACCCCAAATGCATTCCTCAGGCACATGTACCATTTTTCTAGCTGCACCTTGTGGGGTGTTGTCATTGTGTCGCAAGAATATTTTTCAAACCTCTTCGTGGGTGAAGGATCCTTGGTGGGGTACTCCCATACAAATTTTTCTGGTGCGTCAGGCACCCCAATCTCCACAAATACAATGGTGATCAAGACGCGTTTCCAAGAGGATCCTTTCCCCTTACTTCGCACAACCGATAATTTCCTCTCGTAATGTACGTAGATAGGTTATATATAGTTCCTTCTGAAATCTTTCTACGACATGTAGCTAAGGTTTGTTGACTTGTGTCCATCTTTCCTAGACATTCAACTTAGTCACCAGATGTGTGGCCATTTTCATTATGGGGTCCTTGACGTCTGAAATGTCATAGTACTGTGACCCTTTCTTACAGGCATACTTGGTGATGGTCTCTTGAATAGCTTCCTTGTCACCAAGGTCATATTATAGGCTATCTCCCTCACATATGAGGCCTATAAATTGTGAAATCAGCTAGGAGTCATGCACATCTCACGTCTGTAAAGTGGAAGTAGTCTTCATGCACCCGTGACATCAACCTGCAGTACAGTGCTTTGGCTTTCCAAATAAGGCAACTCATAGAGTTGTAACAGCCCTGCCTTCTCCATTTTAACCTTAATGTCATCATCGTATATAGGCAAACCCTCAAGTGTTCATTTTTTGGTGGGGTGTACTAATTCCAACACCATTTCTTTTTCTATTGTGTTCATGTGGTGATTATAGTCACTAATAGGTACACTTCTCAAGTGGGATTCCCATTCCTTCCCCATCATCACCCCATATGGGTATTGCATCTCTGCATACCATTCTTCATTTGTGTCTACCATGGGTTCTAGTTGTTTAGCCTTGGATTTTCCCTTTCCTTTCTTGGGTGCCATGGTCAAGGTATTTTTATCACTCCTACCCTCTCCTTGTTATTCTATCTTACTTCTTCCAATCCTCTGATCTCATATTCGTGATACAACTCTTCTAACCCATGCCCTAGTTTTTCAAACCCTAACTGGGATAAAATCTTCACAAGATAACATTTCTTCACTCTCTCCACACTTGTGTAACCCCTTCTAGTTTGTAAATTCAAACTGGCTGCTTCAATCTCATAGATCTTCCTTCACTTGATCGAATTTGAAATCCCTAGTTTATGGAACTTGCTTATATCTCAAACTCTTCTATTTCGCAAGGTAAAAATGAGAGTGCCCCAACCCTTTACTTATAGTTTTTCTCTTTTCTAAACATTAAATGCTACTTCACCTACCACCATACTTTGTTCATTTAATGTAGATTTTCAAACATAGTCCATCTTTAGCGCCTTCCCTTACATGCCCAACTGGTGAAAACTCCTCCAGCCTTTTGGTGCGTAACCAATCCAACTTTGACAGAGAATCTTGGGCACACGTAACCTGTGCCAAAGGCACTTCTTCTATCCTGATCCTTGCTCTCACCTACCTCATGTTGCTTTCAAATGTGCTTTCTCCTCCTTAGTACATGGGATCTACAAGTAGCTTTACCTTGCACCAACCATTCTTCCATCTTCCTCTTTATATACCTCTTTCAACCTAGCTACTCAACAAGGATTTTCAACACAACTTCCTTGGTACTTTGATCACGTGCTTCTTCACCTTTCTCCACCCCACACTTAAAGTAATGTGCGGTCCTCTGTGCACTTAAAAATTCTCTAAAAATACCAATAAGGTTACCAGTGCCAAAGGCATAAAACAAAACAACGCAAAGGGAAACACAAGAAAGGGAAAAAAATGCATAAGGGAAAATTCTAAACTAACTGGAAAAACTACCTTATTTACAAACACCAAGAAGACTTATTCATAGTAGGGCTTCAACCTACTACCATTGAAGTGTTCGGGAAAATTTTCTTGATCCAAAGTGTTTGTAATCGCATTCACCTAAATCAAGGATGTACGAGATTGTGTAAGGACCCAACCAATGGACTTTCAACTTCCCAGGATAGCACAAAAAATTAGAATCATATAATAACACCATCTTCCCAACCTCAAACTTCTGTTTCTAATATCATGATCATGCTTCAAGCCTTTTTCTTTGCCTTTTCCATTTTTGGCTTCATCGGGCAAGTGATCGTCTCTCATCTAGTTTCATTATCTCATCAATTATTTCTTCCATCACTTGTTCATCGGCTAACCCTCCCACATGTGCTATTCATAGAGAAGGTAACATAAATTCAACTGGAATTGAAAATGTGTGGCTTTGTTTAGTATTTTCTATGTTGTCTTGTAGGCCCATAGTCTGCTGATACCTTGTCATCCCAATTAAGTCTTCCGACATCACAAATCTTGGTCAAGGTATGACTTAGTATCTTGTTGAATGCTTCCACAGTTCCATTTGCTTGTGGGTGATAGGGTGTAGTCTTGTAGTGACATACCATGAACTCTAATAACGGGATCCTCGATGGTCTCATTCAAGAAATGCATACTCCTATCACTGGTCAAACTCAACGGACATCCATACCTCGTGATAATGTTTTCCCATAAGAACCTTGCCACTTTTTTGCTGCCATGTAATCTTTAGTTGGGAAGCCTCTACCCACCTTGTG
Source organism: Taxus wallichiana var. yunnanensis (assembly GCA_018340775.1). Lineage (NCBI taxonomy): Eukaryota > Viridiplantae > Streptophyta > Pinopsida > Cupressales > Taxaceae > Taxus > Taxus wallichiana. Next base: position 599,023,345 of record CM031237.1, on the reverse strand, counting down.
AAATAATCTGTGTAAGTGATGACATAACGTGACCCGAGTCCTATGCACTACCGGTGCATAGGTCCTATAAAGTCTATCACCCAATTTTCAAAAGGCTCTGCACTAGGAATAGGGCGCAAAGGCATTTCATCTCTCCTTCCTGGTTTACCAATGTGCTGACAATGGTCACATGCTTTACAATAATCTTTGTAATCCTTGTATAAGGTTTCCCACCATAAACCTACCATTAATATCTTGTGCACAAAGTGGCATAACTTAATGCCCACCCACACTTCCTTTATGTGCTTCCTCCATGATGGCTAGGCACTCATGCTCTAAGACACACCTACGTAAAACTTCATCACATCCCAATTTGTATAAGTCTCCACTAATTAACATGTAGGGTGTAACGCGTATGGCCAACTTATTCTTTTCCAATGTCTAAATTCCATCCAGTGCCACACCTTCCTTTACGAATACTGTAATCTCTTCTAAATCCGAGGGCACACACCGCCGCAACCTAGAAAATTGTGCATCTATCATTACTTCTTCAATACTTTGTGCATCCTCCCCTGAATCAATTCTTGACAGATGATCAGGCCCATAGTTGATTTTTCCAGGTTTTACTACAATGGTGAATTCAAACTCTTGAAACAATAACACCCATTGACATATGCATCCCTATAAAATGGGCTTGTTCACTAAATACTTCAATGCCATGTGGTCAATGTAGAATACAAATGGTGTTGCCAATAGATCTTTCCTAAACTTAAAGAGCATGTAGATCATTTATAGTGCCTCGCACTCGGTTGTGGTATAATTTTTCTCTGCTAGTGTCAGCTTCCTACTTATAAAACAGAGAGGATGATCAACAATCCCTTCACCTAGTTGTGTAAGCACTGCTCTAATGGTGGTCCCTGAGGCATCTACATGAACATGAAAGGGCTTGTCCCAAGAGGGAAACCATAAAATAGGCGCAGTAATAAGCCTATCTTTTAATGTATCAAACGCCCTCTGCTGCACCTCTCCCCAATGGAAGGCACTTTTATGTCTAAGCAGCTCCTCTAATGGTGTGGTGATCTTGGCATATCCCTTAATGAATTTTTGTAATAGCCCGCATGCCCAAGGAACCGCGCACTACGCTCTGGCTAGTAGGCTCCCTTAACCCCACAATAACTACAACTTTAGCGGGATCTACTAGCAAGCCCTCCTTACATATGATATGCCCCAATAAAGTCCCAAAGGGTGTATCAAACACACATTTATTAATGTTGAGGGATATCCTCAATTGCCTACACCTCTCAAACATTAACCGTAAATTATCACAATGGTCTTGAACTGCACCATTTACTATCCAATCATCCAAATAGACCTGAAGAAATTTATGGATGAAGTCCTAGAATTCTTGCACCACTATGCACGAAAATACAGTTGGCGCATTCTTCAACCCAAAGGGCATGACCATATATGCAAAACTTCCCCACTTGGTGGTGAAATTTGTCTTTTCTTGGTCTTCCTTTGCAATCCAGGACTTGGTGGTACCTTGAAATCCATCCGTAAAGGAATATATTTCGTGCCCAGTGACTCCTAAAATTTATTTAGTGAAGGGGGTTAGAAATGGATCAATGACACAAACTACATTCAATTCCCTATAATCCACACAAATTATAATCCACCCATCCTTCTTGATGTTGATTACCATCGAGACTTATCCACTCGATTCTTCCACTGCCTCAATGATCCTAGAAGCTATCATTTTGTCTATCTCCTCCTTGACCTTTACACGTAAGTTGGGATTCATTCGGTAGGGCCTTTTCCTAACTAGGTGCACACCATCCTTCAGTTTTATCTTCATCTCCCCCAAGGAATGGTGAACACCTTTGAGCTCATGATACTTGTGCGAGAAATAAATCCTCAAATTCACGTAGCAGATCAATGATCTTGATACTTCCTTCTATGTCCAGTAATCCCCAATAATAGCTTCCTTAGGTTCTTCTTCTAAACCGATGTTAACTTTCTTCATCTTTAAAGGCTCATGGTAGGCATGTGTGTGAGCATCTACATTGTCCACTACCTTGCACATCCCTACAGAATGGCTAACATCTAAGCTTTTCGATTCCTCTCCATCAATCACATATACCAACTTTCCCTTTTCTTTTTCCAAACACGTGTGCTCAAGCTGTAACTCTTCTGTTTCCTTTTCTTCTTCAAAACGTGCCTCCAATCCTGGTTCACCTAGTAATTCCAATAACCTATCTTCCATCCTAGCACTATCCCCCATGGTAAGGTGCTTGATACCTTGTAAGGCCTTATCAACCAATGGCTTGGTACTCACGATATTCAAAGGTTTGAATAAGGTCAACCACAAGTTCTTTCCAATTCCTTATCTAGTGGCGTGTCTCCGAATGAATGTACCATGCGCGTACATAACCCTATAGTGTAGAATACAACTTGTGCACCCAGAGGGATGGTGGAAAAGCTTCCATGCCTTCTCTCTAGACCCATTCACACTCCTGGATATGGAAAGATGTGGGCTACTTTCCATGGTACTCCTTGATGATGGTGGGTACATTGCTCCTGGAGAATCTGCAGAGAGAGAAATTCTTACCTTGCGCCATTCTAAAAGGCTCTCTTGATGTGTGGCCCACCACCAAGCTACTATGTTGAGCAAGACATAACTCAACATCTCCCTCCGTTCCTTCTCATCCTTTTACTAAGCTTCTACCTCCTGCAAAAAGATCTCAAGGAAGGATCCTCTGAATAGTTGGGTAGTTCTTTTCCTCTAAGGTGCCTAACCATGCGCGTGTTTGTTACGTTGGTCACCGACCCTCTCAACGCCATCCCATTAATTTGTAAGTTCCATGTGCCCAATTATCACATGCCAGACTAGTGGTATCACTCACTTTGGTGAGCATCTTCAAACTGGATAACCCCGTTAGTAGGGTGTATCGTCTCAAGTTTTTGATTAAGCACACATAAATCTTGTCTAGAACTTATTCCCCTAATGGTTCAATACAAGGTGTCAACTTCCCATCAACCAAGGTTATAATGACTCGTTCCTCCTTGTTCTCAAAGATGATGTACACTTTGTTAAACTGAAGGTACACATTGTTTTTGTACACCAAGGACGCCCAAGTAGTCTTTGGGAAATTGTTCGCCTTGGCGAGTGCCAAGACTTCAAAGTCCCCAGTAAACTTAGCTCCTTGGATAGTAATAGCTGCATCCTTCAAGACATCGATGGGCATTACTTTAGTCTTGTTTTCCATATACAACACATTCAAAGATGGTTGTAATGCGGGTCTTCCCATCTGATGCCAGGCATCCAAAGTCAGAACATTAACCTCTACGCCTATGTCAATGAGGATATTGCTTGAGGAGCCATCCATCTACAACTACATTCAATGTAATCTCCTTTTCATAGTCAAGGCTGTGAGGGGGAAGGTTCACGTGTAAGACCTATCTCTCGCACTCTTCTCTCGGCACATGGTACCTTCTCTCTCAACCAGGATCCTAGCAAGGGAATGATATTCTCCTACCTTAGCATTTTACACACCTCCTTGACCTCATCCAGGTCATCCTTTTGCACCTCGACTCTCCTTCCTTGTTCCTCCCTCCTAGATTTCTCCTTTAGACACTTTGGATCTCCCCTTGTAAGCTTCAAATAACATCCATGGTGTCCTGATATATCTCCTTTTGATGTGCGGGGTCTAGATACTTTCCATGAACGACCTCCTCCCTTAAAACTAGGGTTTTCTGTCTTGGTACCTCTCTTGCACACACAACTTCTACCCTTTTTATTACCAAGACAGGCTCCAAACCTTCATCTCGTGTTACCTGGGGCATCCAATGTATGTTTGCCTTCTTAATACTGACCATTACAGCACCCTTGTCCTTCTAGTGCTTCTGATTCATGTGCTAAAATAATTTGGGCACTCCTCATACTTATGCTTCTTTCCACACCATGAGCACTGCAACAAGTCTAGGCACTCATGCTTGTAATGTTCTGTAGATCTTCAATTGAAACATGTTCCATGCGGTAACTCACTCCTTCCTCCTCTATGGTTACCTCGACCATGAAATCCTCCTCGAAAACCTCTTCCATGCATGCCTCCATCTGCGTGCTCCTCATAATAGTGATCATTATCCTTGGAACCACTGGCAACACTTGGTTTGGCACACCCCATGATCAATGGCCTCATGGATTTGATCAATGAGCCTATAGTCCTTATTATCATGGGTTGTAGAGGTGTAAATTTTATAATAACAAGATACATTCTTCCTGATCATGCATTGTAGCAAGGGACATCTACTTGCATCATGGTCCCCATGACAAATTTCATAATCCACTGTCAAAGTGTGTACCATCCTCTAGGGAAATTATCCTTAACGTGTCCCTCTATTTCATAATCTATGCACCAAAAACCATTATGAGTCTCATGGGCTATGTTTGCAGATAATTTTTCCAACTATTTTTCCATAGCAGCAATCTGTTTCCAAGAATATGCTAACGCCGGTGTAATAATACTACCAATAGCCTCGGTGTGTAAGGTAGCTTCCAATGCTTCGTGTGGGTCTGTAAAATTTTTATGAGACAAGGCCCTTCTAAAAGGGGTGATCAATCCTCCAAAAAACCACTATGCATGTTGAGAAGGATGGATATCATATGATAATTTAGATAAGAGATTTTTAAAGCATGCATCATACTCCCACACACTCTCTTCCATTCCTTGCTTGAATCTCCTTCAAAGCGCTGATGCTCTTCTGCTTGAACTTAGGGATGTGGAACTCTACCAAGAATGCATTATTTAAGGTAGTATAGTCCACCACCATTTGATGAGGTTCGTACTTCCTATACCAGCTATGCGTATGCCCTTGCAATGTGGTTACAAAATGACTAGCCTTCCGTTCTAGGGTTGTGACACCCTTCGCATGCCATAGCAGTTCACACTTGTGAACATGTTCCACAACATCCTTAATGCCCTCTGTAATCTAGAAAATGTAGAGACATTTCAAAGAATACTTGAGGTGGTGGCTAAGTCTGTCATCACCAATCCGACACTATGATAATTCTTCACCGGGAACTCCTCGTGCTATGATTATTTACTAATGCACAGCCTTTAGTTTGGTGGATGTAATCTGGAAACAAAACAACAACCGAACACAAGAATACCATTGACTATGATAAGACGAATGAATGACGAAAAATTTGAAATATCAAAATAAATTATAATATTAACATGAAAGCTATTCAATCTCACCCATGAGATACTTCAACAAGACTATGGGAGAAACTTTACAATTACACCTCTTGATGGCTTCTTGACACACCTTTAAGCGATGGCTTCCTTTGCACATTTCCTACAATATTTCTCACTACTTCTTTCTATGCTAAATGAGGGGGTGGCCTCTCTATTTATAGAACTTCAAGCTTATCCATCCTATCTCTAAGATAGGATAAGAAATCCACTACGATGAATCATATTCCATACCTTAACTCTTATCTGTACATATAAGCTTATCTTTTAAGATAAGATAAACCTTATCATTTTACATGGGTTCCACATTTTTAGACTTTTTACAAATAAAATACACAAAATATTTATGACCTCACTCCTTGTCCTTATTACCAATATAATATTTCTAATTCCTAATCATGTAGACCCTACTTCTCTAATTACCCAAACTTTGACATTTTAACATTACCGGACCACTTACGACAAATATTTACTTTTTACAACATTCCTATTGTACTTTGACTGTTACCGTACTCCACATTATTGGCGGCACCATACTGTGGCGCCGTTATCTTCTATCGGATGCTACTACTAATTACACTTAACAACATCCTATTCCTAATACATACATTAATGAAATAGAAATTTTGGAGGAAAATTTTAGTGTCGACATCTTCCCCCTTCCTAGCTTCTACTCCGTCCTCGAGAGTAGACTATTCTGGTGCTTGGAAAATCTTCAACTTGTCGTGGTTGACCCATTTCGTAATGGGAGTGCCATCCAATTCCTCCAGTCGGTACGTACCATTTTCATGCACAGCTGCTATTTTGTAGGGCCCCATCCATTTTGGAAGAAATTTTCTCTGTCTTCTTTTTTTGTATCTGGAATCATATACTAGAACCAAGTCATTCACTTGAAATGGAGACCACTGGATCTTTTGATCAAAGTACTCCTTCTACTTCATTTTCTTCTTATGGCTTGTATCCTTTGCTATTTCCCTCATTTCCTCTAGCAAATGAAGATGTACCAACCTTTCTTTTACTGAATCACTTTCATCCATCCTTTCATTTTCATAACTCTCACAGTGGGAATATCAAACTCAATAGGAAGAAACTGGATCAATGCCATAGGCCAACTGAAATGGGGAGTATCCTGTTGCTGACTTTGATGTTGCCCTATATGCCCACAATCTGCATGAATCCTTTTATCCCATTTATGTACTGTAAGGCTGCATCTTTTGCTAGAATTTGACACATTACAAAAATTTGTTCGTTCCACTTTGTCCATTTGTGCTTGGCTTGTATGTTGTTGCCTTCTGTGCTTGATAGAAAACTTATTGACTAGGGATTCTACCACCTCATTAATGAAGTGGCTTCCTTGATCATTACAATTTCTAATGGACAACCAAATCTGGTGACAATGCGTTCATATATGAACCTTGCCACTTCATCCATGGAAGTGTTTTTCAATGGCCTAGCTTGACCCACTTGGTTAAATAATGCATGGCAACTACAATATACTTATTTTGGCGTGATGTAGTTGGAAGTGGACCTACAATGTCTATTCCCCATTTTTCAAAGGGACCAAGGGGAAGAATAGGACATAATGGAGCTGATGAAGTCTTACGGTTACCATGTGTTTGACAAATATCACATGTCTTACAATAATTATAACAATCTTTAAAAAGAGTGGGCCAGTGATAACCTGCATCCAAGATCCTTCTTGCTGTAAGTTGTCCAGAGAAGTGCCCTCCACATGTACCATTGTGGAATTCTTCTAGCAGCTCCTTTCCTTGATCACATCCAACTACCCTCTTGTACTGTCCATCAGGTCCTATTCGAAATAATGCTCCATGTAGAATAGAATATGGATGACTGGCTTGAGTAATCTTTCTCTTAGTCTTTGCATTGGCACCATCAGGAAACTTGAATTCATTAAGATAATTCCAAATATCTATGTATTCACTAGGGATTGTGTCAAGGGAGAATAATGCTGCATCGGGAAAATCATCATCATCACAAGATGATCCTAAACCATCATAGGCTCGAGAGAGTGCATCTGCATTGACATGCTTCTTTCCTAGCCTATCTATAATATCAAATTCAAATTCTTGTAGCAAAATTATCCATCTTGCTATCCTCACACGATGGGTTAGGCTTATTGACAATATATTTGAGCACGATGATCCGTTACAACTATAAATTTCTGCCCTAGCAAGTAATTTCTAAACTTTTTACAAAAAAATGATAGCGAGCCTCTTTTTCATTCTGATATAGTTTACCTCAAGATGCTTGCTCATTTATGCTGCTCTCCCAAAGTAAATTGGATGTTCATTCCCATTTTCATCCTTTTGGCTCAAAGTACTACCTAGTGCTGCATCTGAGGCATCAGTGTACACAATGAATGGCTTGCTCCAATCTGGATTCTTCAAAACAGGTGAAGACACCAGGGCTTCCTTCAGTTGTCCAAAAGCTTCATGCGCCTTGTTTCCTGGTTCATAAGCAACATCCTTCTTCAAGAACTGGGTTAGTGGCTGTGTAATCTTTGAGAAATTCTTGATGAACCTTCTATAGTAACCCACATGGCCTAAAAATGATCTCAACTTACTTCTATTCATAGGAAATGGTAAATCTTTGATTTTTGAAACTTTATCAGGATCAGTACCAATACCATCTCTGGATACAACATGCCCTAACAAAACGCCTTTAGAACATCCAAAGACACACTTTGTAGGGTTTAGTGAGGCTTGTGCTTCATCTAACCTTTGAAATGCTATCTCCATCTGGTGCAGGTGGTCCAACTTGCTCCCATAGATGCAAAAATCATCCAGAAATACTCTGATGAAGGTCCCAATGTAGGGTTTGAACACCCTATTCATCAAACGCTGGAATGTTCTTTGGAGCATTACACAACCCAAAAGGCATAACTCTATAAGCAAACGTTCCCCAAGGAGTGGTGAACGTGGTCTTCAGCTGATCTTTCTCTGCTATACGAACTTGGTTGTAGCCGCTATATCCATCAGCAAAACTATAGCACTCCTGGCCAGCTACTTCGTCCAAGATCTGATCTGAAAATGGAAGAGGGTAATGATCCTTCTTTGTTGCCTTATTGAGCTTCCTATAATCAACACAAATGCGTAGCTTCCCATTCTTTTTTATTGAGATCACAATGGGAGAAACCCATTCTGAATTCTCCACAGCAAATATGAATCCTACATCAAGCAACTTATCTATTTCTTCTTTTACAGTCTTGGAAAAATTAGGATTCATTCTATATGGCATTTGCTTTATGGGCTTAGCACCATCTACCAGCTCAATACAATGTTCTACCCAACTTACTTGGCGGAGTTCCTTGTAATCAAAAGTGAATAGGTGTATGTACCTTCGAAAGAGCTGGAGGTAGGATTCCTTCTCACTCTCCATCACAGCATCACCAATCTTTATTTGTTGGAGACGATCATCAACTTCTTCTTCAGATAATTTTATGGGGTCCTGGGTTGGTGTGACTGGAAGAATATCCATGACTGAAACATCAACCTCACTTTCTTCATCTTCAGTGTCCACTTCACTGGTGCTAGAGTAATCAGAGGATGTCCAATCATCAGTTTCATCACTTGAATCCACAGGTTCTGCTTTATGATGTCGAGGGATCACGTTTATCTTCACCCTCTCTCTACCACATCCAAGTGTCATGAAACCTTCATTCCAGTAGTTTCTTGCATGAACTCTCCTTAGCCATGGTCTTCCCAGCAGCATTGGGTACGCAACAGTACCATTTTTCATCACCTGAAAGTCTACCACACATACAACACCCATAACAGATATTGCCACATTTGAAACTACACCTTCTGGTTTAGTTTTTCCCTTATTTAATGACCTTAACATAAGTGTTGAAGGGCGATCAATTTTTAAACCCAACATATTCATTACAGACTCGGTCATTACATTAACTGCAGCACCTCCATCAACTAAGACATCATGAATTGAAATACCATTACATAATACCTCAGCTTGTGGAGCATAGGGATCTGCCTCTGCCTCCAAAACAGGGACCTCAACCTCCTTCCTTCTTCGAGCATTGAGTCCACCTCGCAACTCCCGCCTCTTCTCAGAAGACATAGCCAAGAGTTGACCATATGTAATATTTGCAGGCCTTTTGGATAGATCTTCCAAGATGGAGTATGGTCCTTGCCCCTGTGAAATCAGAAAATCCTGCACACCCAACTTTCTTCTCCTATGTTTCTTACTAGTTTCTTCTTTCATCTTCTTAGGATCATTTCCATCTTGATTATCTTTTTCTTTCTTTCTTTTTGTTACAAACACATCTACTTCATTATTTCTGCTCTTATCTACTACATCAAAAGAATTCACAGGTGCTTTTCCTTTATCATTATCTCCCTTACCAGATGTAGAAGCTCTATCTAGACAATTATACTTATAATGACCCTTTTTATAACAACCATAACAAACAACTTCAGAAATATTTCTTTTTGGACCTCTATCTCCTCCCTGAGAACTAAATTCCTTTCCTTGAAGAAGATTAATAGTTAACTGACCCATCTTTTTGAGCAGATCTTCATACTCAGTAGATGTATTAGGAGAAATATTTGTGCTCACCGGGAGTGGTTGTGGATTCAGGACCAAAGGTGTCTGGTGTAGGCTCTACTTTAGCAACAATTTCTTTGGGCTCCTCTTCCATGCTTTCTTCTTGCCTTCTTGCAATCTCCTTTGCTTGTTCAATGGTAGCTGGGTGGTCATACTTCACTCATTGTCTGATCTCTGGCTTCATCCCAAGAATGAAGTGCTTACAGAGGAGATTATCCACGCCATTCATCAACCCATCCGCTAGTCCTTCCTTCCGGATCTGGGCATCGAGCTTCCTCCTTAGCTCTAGAACACGAGCATGATAATCCCTTATCTTCTCCTTCTCTCCTTGGGATAGCTTTGTGATCTCGATCATGAGATCTGCATATTTCTGTTGTTCACCAAATTCTTCAAGAAAACTTTCAGTTAATAAATCCCATGAATTTTTCACATTATCACCTAGTGTTTCAAACCACCTAAGTGCTGAACCATCCAAAAAGGTAGGAAAAATTTAGTCCATTGTTCCCTTCTTATAAGGCCATTACAAATACAAGATCGTTTAAACTCTTGAATGAAAGAAGAAGCATCTTCATTAGATTGAGCTGAAAAAATAGGAATCTTTCCCATTTTCAAAAGTAACCACCGTGAAATACCAACCCACAAGTACAATTAACAAGACTTATGTGCACAAATAATTGGAATCACTATACTAGAAAGTGACTTTACACCTTTCTACAGTAAAATAGAAATGACCACGGTAAACTATGGTAAAACTTGACTTACTACGGTAAAAACTGACTTTACTGTGGTAAACACTATTCATGGTAAAAAGTGAAGTTACTGTGGTAAATACTATTCACGGTAAAAAGTGACTTTACTGCGGTAATTACTATTCCCAGCAAAAAGGACTTTACCAGGGTAACTACTATTCATGGCAAAAATGACTTTAACATGGTAACTACTATTCACGGTAAAAATGACTTTACCATGGTAACTACTATGCACAGTAAAAACAAGGTTACCCTCCAATTAATTTTTGCTAAGTGGGAATATCTCTCCGAGAAAAAATCCACCAACGAGGAATGGTCCGGCAGGGAACCAAAATGTCATCACCAATCCGGCACTATGATAATTCTTCACCGGGAACTCCTCGTGCTATGATTATTTACTAATGCACAGCCTTTAGTTTGGTGGATGTAATCTGGAAACAAAACAACAACCGAACACAAGAATACCATTGACTATGATAAGACAGAATGACGAAAAATCTGAAATATCAAAATAAATTATAATATTAACATGAAATCATTACTGATCTCACCCATGAGATACTTCACAAGACTATGGGAGAAACTTTACAATTACACCTCTTGATGGCTTCTTGACACACCTTTAACTGATGGCTTCCTTCGCACACTTCCTACAATATTTCTCACTACTTCTTTCTATGCTAAATGAGGGGGGTGGCCTCTCTATTTATAGAACTTCTAGGCTTATCCATCCTATCTCTAAGATAGGATAAGAAATCCACTCTGACGAATCATATTCCATACCTTAACTCTTATCTGTACATGTAAGCTTATCTCTTAAGATAAGATAAACCTTATCATTTTACATGGGTTCCACATTTTTAGACTTTTTACAAATAAAATACACAAAATATTTATGACCTCACTCCTTGTCCTTATTACCAATATAATATTTCTAATTCCTAATCATGTAGACCCTACTTCTCTAATTACCCAAACTTTGACATTTTAACATTACCGGACCACTTACGACAAATATTTACTTTTTACAACATTCCTATTGTACTTTGACTGTTACCGTACTCCACATTATTGGCGGCACCGTACTGATGGCGCCGTTATCTTCTATCGGATGCTACTACTAATTACACTTAACAACATCCTATTCCTAATACATACATTAATGAAATAGAAATTTCGGAGGAAAATTTTAGTGTCGACAGTCCTGTCCTCCCAAGCCTCGAGCCTTGGTTCCCTCGGCATTTCCTCCACCACCTTATCCGCCAAGTCCTATGCCTCTAGAGCCACCGGATACACGGAACCACTTTGGGTCCAATAGGGCATGTAGGATCTGTTCAAGCATCCCCATGGTCCCACTAAACCGTGTTCCAATTATCTATGATAGTGCTCCTCTACCACTTCTTTGACCCACACCACTCCACGATACGAGACCGAAATATTGTACACTTACTCATTATCCAAAGACCCCTCCAAATACTAGAATATGTGCAGCCATAGAAGAAGGGACTGTAAAATTGTATCTCCTAGGTGCGGATCTGTCTCTTCCACCGATATCAACTAGGTCAATAACACTTCTTCCTAGTTTAGGAAATCCAAGTACCAGGGCTTGCTCACTAGGTGGATTCAGATATGCACCAATGACTCTCTTTTCTTTGTGTGACGAATTCTCACCAGAAGCCAAAAGGGTCTCCCTCATGCACTTTCCAAGATGGGGTAACACATACTGCTCAGGTTCCACATCCTCCATGTGAACCTCAACTCCTTCCCGCAACGTCTATCTCCATAGATCCATCACACTAGCAGCTTTGTGTCATCTAACAATCTCCCTTTCACGTGCTTCACTATACTTGAGTTGTCTCTCTTCCCTCTCCTTCTCTGTTGTGATATCTGCCATCTTCCTCCACCCAAGTTCCCTTACCCAACACTCAGAATGGTTTAGCCAACCATTGGGAAAGCCTCTAAACTCATGGTAACCATCAATATCTTCATAGCTAGGGGAATAACATATAGAAATATTCCTCTAGGTTCTCGCAAAAATTCAAACTCAGTAACCTTCGACAAGAATACGTGGAAATGGCATATTCCAGAGTGTAACTAGTCAATACTCTTCTCCACCAATGATCTACAACATAGGTCCACATCAGATCTGCATCCTGTAACCTTTGGTAGTCTTCTTTGGTCCATACATGTGATCCATAATGCCAACTTGATCTAGACACATAGGCTAAAAGCCATTCATATAGTTCTACTAGGAAGCAGCAGAAGAAGGTCTCGTACAGATCATGGTAGAGGTTCTCTTCTACCCATCTATGTGCATTAAACTTAGGTCCAATGTCAGTATCTCCAAAAAAAATTCATCCTCCATGCTTTTGAACCATGATTAAAAATTTCCAATGTCAACCACTCTATCATTACTAATTACACAGAGATCATGATGTATGTTATATCCCACTACAACTTCAAAACTAGGTCCCGAAATGGAGCCAAGATGTATTCACTTTTACTCCCATCACAAAAGGAAGGAATCCCATGCACGCCATGCCAATCACCCAAAGAAAAGTTGAGAGCTCACCGAGGCATGCATGGGTACCGAGTCTCTTTTTATGTGATTTTTATGGGAAGAATCAATTATGATTAGTGCAAGAGTTTTGATGAGGGAGGTTGAAACATACAAAGACCATAGGGCTCGAGGCAGCCTCTAGATCCTTACAATCACCTTAGATTGAGTACTTTAACAAAACCCAGAACATGCATTATGATAGAAAGAATTATACAAGCATTCATACACATCATGAAAGGAAAGAGAACTTATATGAGAGAAATGTGCATTAAAACCATTGATATCCATGTCTATATATAACAGGTAACCTCATTATATTCATTGATTCATTACAGAGAGTCACAAAGAGCAGACCACAGTCATGCATATCTCTGGATGTATGTAACTAAGCTAACAGAAAAAGAAAAATTACAACTCCATGCTTAGTGCATTATTTTCTGAATACAAATATCCACTCGCAGTAATTTTGCAGAGCTCCGCTCACTCTCTAACCTCGCTATATCTCGTACTTCTTTCCTTCTTTTTACTCCGAGCACTTGTATTTATAATTCTCCTACACTGCCAACTCACCTTCCAACGATCCTCATATCTAGTGCCAAGTGTCGAATGTGGTCCATGCGAGCATGCTTCTTCAGGCTTGAGCTTTCCACTTTACCTCATGATGTTCTTCTAGAAGATTCCATCCAGGGCATGCTCTTTCCTGGGCCAGCCTATCACCAGGCTAGACATCTTATCCACACGTAACCAATCATGCTTTTCATGTCTTCTACCCTGGGTGCTCAATTTGACTAAGTCCCAGAGCCTCCTTTCACATGTCGTGTGTGCTATGTTCTTCCCTAAGCCTTTCTCTCACACAATTTTTCCTTGCGTGCCTTTTCATAACTAGGACCCTACATGCCCATGCGTCTTCATACTTGGTTAAGATTATAGGGGTCCAACATGCACCGGTGATTTTTTCAAGAAGAAGGATGGATCCTTGTGGTTGTGTATTGATTACCGCTAGCTGAATAAGGTAATGATCAAGAATCATTATCCCCTTCCACACATTGATGATTTGTTTGATCAGATGAAGGGAGCCATGGTTTTCTCTAAGATTGATCTTAAGTTAGGCTACCATCAACTAAGGATTTCAGAGGTAGACATTCATAAGACCACCTTCCGTATGAGATATGGCCACTATGAGTTCATAGTGGTGCCTTTTGGTTTAACTAATGCCCCCACAGTATTTATGAGTTTGATGAATGGGGTATTTAGGACCTTCTTAGATTGATTTGTGCTCATCTTCCTTGATGAAATTTTTATTTACTCATGTATGCATGAGGAGCATGAGGGGCACCTTCGCCAGGTTCTTCAGTGTCTTTGGGAGCGCAGACTTTTCGAGAACTTGGAGAAGTGTGCATTCTTTCAGATGGAGGTGCAGTATTTGGGCCATATCATTTCTAGGGAAGGTATCACCATCAATCCTTCCAAGATTAGAGCTATTATGGATTGGCCAAGATCCAATACTATGACTAAGGTGGACAGGCTTCATGGGATTAGCAGGTTACTACCGGAGATTTGTTCAGGACTTCTCTCGTATTGCACACCCCATCAATTCCCTTCAAAGGAAAGGGAAGAAGTTTGTTTGGTTGGACATGTACGAGTAGGTATTTAGTACATCAAGGAATTCCTCACTACAAAACCTATTCTTGTAGTGCCGGATCAACAGGTGAGTTTTTGTTTGCACGGATGCTTTTTTAGCAGGGCTTGGAGGTGTGTTGATGCAAGAGGGTAGAGTAGTGTCTTTTGAGTCTCACAAACTCAAATATTACGAGCTTAATTACCCGACACATGATATTGATCTTGTGAAAGTTGTGAATGCTTTGGTTTGATGGAGGAATTTTCTATTTTGTCAGAGATTCACACTCAGGATAGATCACCTGAGTCTTCGTCACCTCTTCATGTAGCCCAATCTCAACGCTCATCAGTAGTGTTGGATGGAGTTACTTTGTGAGTATGATATGGATATCAAACATGTGAAGGGGAAGGATAATGTGGTGGTAGACACTCTCAGTAGATAGAGACATGTGGCTATGGCCACCTCAGTGAGCACGAGACTTACGAAGCAAGATTCTTGACTTCTTCCTCTTGACAATTTCTAAATTGCAGCTTCAAGAAGAGATCAAGTCTCGGAGACCGCTCGAGGGAAGTTTGATGGTTTTTACCTAGAGGTAGATGGTATTCTCGTGCACAAAGGCCAGATTTATGTTCACGAGAGATGAAGGATTGATGCGGACATCTTGGCAAAGGCACATCATGCACCCTATTCAGCCCATCCCGGGGTGAAGAAGATGCACACCACCTTAAGACAATTATATCATTAGAGAGGACTTCAAAGAGACATGGCCTAGTTTGTGTCACGATGTTTAGAGTTCTAGAAAGTGAAGGCCGAGCATCAACATCTAGCTGGCCTTCTCTTTCCTCATGCTTTATACCAAAGTGGAAATGGGACACCATTTCCATGGACTTCATTGTTGGGCTACCAATGTTGAGATATCACCACGACACCATCATGGTCACGGTTGATAAATTGAAAAAGTGGCTCACTTTTCTTCATGAAAGACAACTTATATAGCTAGAAGCGTGGCATAGGTATATTTAGATGAGATTGTCGGGTTACATAGGATTCGTAGAAGATCATTAGTGATTGTGATTATTAGTACACTTCCCATTTTTGGACTACCATGTTGCATGCCCTTGGGACAAAGATTAATTTCAACATAGCATATCACCCCGAGATAGATGGATAGACTGAGCGGGTGAATCATATTTTAGAGGATATGCTTAGGATGTATGTGATGGATCAACAGTCTAGATGGGAGGAGTACCTATACTTAGTGGAGTTTGCCTATAATAATATCTTTCAAGGTTCTATAGGCATGGATCCTTTTTAGGATTTATATGGTAGGGAGTGCCATACACCTCTTAGCTAGGACAGGCTAGAGGACATGGTTTCTCTTGGACCAAATTTGTTATAGGACATGGAGCAACAACCGATTTTGATCGAGAAAAGACTAGATATAGCATAGGATAGGTAGAAGAAGTACGTAGATTAGCATAGGATCGACTATAGTTTTGATGTGGGCATGAAGGTTTTCCTTCATGTCAGGCCACATAAGAGCCCTATCCATTATGTAAAATGATCTAAGTTAGCTTCTAGATTCGTGGGTCCTTTTGAGATCTTAGAGTGTATCATCCCTTTGGCCTACCATCTAGCGTTTCCACCTAGCTTGTCTCATGTGCATGATGTGTTTCATGTTTCAGTTCTTAGGAGATATGTTGCAGATCCTTCTCATGTGTTATATTGGACATCATTATAGGTGCAGGATCAGGGGCAGGTGATGGTGGAGCCCATTTACATCCTAGATCACAGGACCCTGGGCCTTCGAGGTAGAGAGGTTGATCATGTTCCGGTGTAGTGGGATATATATGATGAGACTAGCTACGTGGGAGGATTCTACTTCATTACGAGTTCAGTTTCCACATTTTTTCCAAAGGTGACTTCCAGGAGGAATTCAAGTCTAAGGGGAGGGGGATGTAATACCCACTTCCCTTTGACACCCTTTTGATACTAATCATGACATTGTAGACTATAGTATGGACATTATTATAGTTTTGATTCAGTATGATGTTAGATATTTGATCATGGATTATTGTTGACTTTGATTTATTGTGATGCATGATGATTATTAGAGACAACTATATGTTGATGATGATATACTGTTGGACATGGTTATATGATGGATGTTGTTAAGACTTGTGATATTTGGATATTTTGATTAGACCTAGAAAATGAAAATTAGATTAAAATGGATGATGATATAGTTGTTGGTAAAACTATAAATGATATTGTTAGATTGCTTTGATGTTGTTATGATTCATATATCTAGATGATTTTGAATTTTAATTATATTTATATTATTTTGGACGTTCTGATATGGCCACGAGGCCGAAGGAGGTATTTGTGTTTTGCAGGTTAAAATATCACAACAAACATCGGGGATTGAGACCAACCACATTGGAATTCTAGATGAATTCAACAAGGTCACCATGGAAACTATATTTATTTTTGTGTGTTTGTTTGTGTTAGGGATTCCCATGGGGGATCACCTTTAAATGTGACCAAGGGATTTTATGTTTTTCTTTTATTTGGTCCCTTTTGTTTAAATTTTTCATGTGTTTTATGTGGTGCACTTACCCTTTCATTATTTATTTAATGTGGTGTTAATATTGTGAGTAATCATATTGTTTAGTTAATTAATTAAAATATGTCATAAGAATGTAATTAATAGAGTTGTTGGCCATGTTTTAAAGTGTTGTAAGAATATGTAAGAATGAGTAAGTAATGTGTAAGTGACCTTGTAAGTGATGTGTAAGTTAACTTTTGAGTGTGAAACACTCCACCTTCTTGGAAATTAGAATTTGTTCTTGGAGTCTGATTTTGGAGGCTTGTGGGACAAGTTAAACTTGTCCCATACCTCTTAAATTTACATACCAACCTTGCCTATGGTTGGAGGGTTAGATTTAGACATTTTTTATGCATTTTTACAAGTCAAGTTGAATGTTGTAATTGCACTTTTCTTACATAATTTAATTTCAGTCCTTATGGGGTATGGGCTTGTTTGAGTGTGTAAGTAAATCTGTCATATTATTCACCCACCTATTGATTATGCATTGGAGAATGAAGTTGACTTATGTGTTGGAAGTTGAGGATGTGTGAAGTGGCATCCTACATGGATCCACCTCATCCTCTTCTCTTCCCTCTTCTATAAATTAAAATTCTTTAGCTTGTTTTTGGGTTGCTTCACTTTTATCACTTCATTTTGGGAGACTTCCTTTTGGTTTTGGAGAGCTCTTGCTTTTGGAGAAGTTGGGAAGTTTGTTGGATACTTGTGTTGGGTTGATTTTTGGATTGCTTGCATTAGAAGGAGCTTGCTGTTTTGAACTTGGAACAAACTCCATCATGGAGAGGTAAGAGCTTGGCTCTTGGAAATGCTCTTCTTTTCCCTTTTATGAATATGTAAATGCTGGTATGTTTGTTATTGTTGTGGGCTGTTGGGTAGATGGCTTAGGGATGGTGTAGGAGAAGACTATGGGGTACTCTTGAGGGAGGCATAAGTGTTTTGGGGAGGTATAAGTGTGGAGTTGGGTTTTGGGTTCCACCTTGTAAAAAGAAATAGCTTGCATTTCTTTACTCATTATGGGGTGCCATAAGAGGTTGGGGAGGCATAAGGAAATGTGAGGAATAAGGGGTACTTGGGGGAGGCATAAGGGTATGTCAGGGATTTGAATGATAAGTGTTTTGGTAGTTTGTTCTCAGGTGGTGATACCCATTTCCCCTTTGGGAGGCATAAGTAGCATCCCCCATAGTTTCTTGCTCCTTTGGCTTGCATGATGAAGCTTGAGTTTTGTGTGATGTCTTTCATGTGGTTGTAAAACTACTGTTTTGTTTTGGACTATGTTTTTAATTTGAAATGTGCATGTTGAAAGATTGCATTGTGATGTGGAAGCCTATTGTTGCCATGAGTTGAAACACATTTCTTATTGCATTTTGGTTGGGGCTTGGGGCCAATGAAGAAGGATGGATTCTCCTTTCATTGGATGTCTTGGTTGGGTGGAGAGCATTGCCTTTCCCTCTGCCTTTGTTGTGATCAAAATCAGAGTATGATGGTTGGCATGTTGTTGTTCTAGAGAAAAGGAAAAGACAGTTGTGACAGTCCCTTGTGAGAGTTATTTTTGTAAAGCCCTTGTTCCCACTTGAAGTGGATGATAATGTAATACATTTGGTGATGGAAAGATGCTTGTATTTGGTTATGAAAGTTGTAATTCAAAATGTGAAAGTGATGCACTTTGTTCTCTATTTTTGAATGAAAGAAAAGAAATATTATATCTTTGTAAGTTGTATTTGATCATTGTAAATGAAGAAGTTGTAAAATAAATCATTCCAACTGAATATATGTTGTTCTACCTTTACAAAAGACGTTACTATTGTTTAAAATCTGCTTTGAAATGTATTTGAAATCTTTGTTTGAAAGGAAGAAATGTGTGTGAGGAAAATACAAAACTCTGTCTTTTGAAATGTGTAAAATTAGAAATCAGAATTGCATTTTGGTTTAGAATAGTTTGATTTGAATCAAATAAATGTGTTAGATTAGAATTGGAATGAATTTTAATACTTAGAAGATGAAAATGGCAAATAGATCCTTTAAAATTTGATCCTGTTTTTTTGTAATTTCAAACTGGTAATTATCAAAACAAAAATGCATAGTTCAAACCTGCAACAATAAAATAACAAATTAAATGATTAAATTGAAGCAGTAGGCCCTAAACGAATTCAAATAGACAAAAACACTTAAAGGAAATATTTCAAAACTTAGCCAAATCGGGCTCAACTGTTTTACAGTCGTTTTGTTGTCAAAATGGTAAATTTTTGAATTGGAATTCAATCAAATAGATCTACCTCACAAACTTATCCTAGATCCATCTAAGAACAATTATCCATGTCTATTTGACATGTAGAGAGTGGAAGAAGATCAAATTGAATAAATCTCACAAGTTAAAATTTACCAGTTCACACTGTGAAAGCCTGCAGGTCGTTTTCTTAAAATTTACCCCTTAAACTTTATCAAAATAAAAAATTAATGATCTCTATGCAAAGAGGACATCGAGATATTTCTAGAAAGTCCTCATTTTTCCAAAACTGAGCTCTCTATCAAAATTTATGGCCCTTTGAAGTTTTTCTTCCTTGGCATAAAAAAAAGGGAAAATTTTCCTTGGTGGGCCCGCAGGCCTAAATTTTTCCCTTAGAGCTTAGGAAAATTTTTGGGAAAATTTTCCAAATTTTCCCCACCAGCCCAATAATCAATCAGAGGAAGCCACATGGCACCATGAGGTGTCGGCGAGTGGGGATGAATATGCTTTTAACTTAGCGCTCCCCGAAAATTTTGGAAAAATTTCCAAATTTTCCCCACCGGCCCGTGACCAATTAGGTGATGCCACGTGGCATCACGAGGCGTCGGTGGTGGAGTGGGTCCCTTTTCCTCTTTATGCTTCAAAAAATTTGGGAAAATTTTCCATGTTTTCCCCACCATCCCACTGGCTCGTAGCCAATCTGGAGTTGCCACGTGGCATCATGAGGTGTCAGCAGAGGCACGGGTCCTTGTTATCCTCTTAGCCCTTTAGAACGTTAAGCAAATTTTCTCCCACCATATTTTTTCCCCACATTAGATTAGGTGATGCCATGTGTCCCTTACAGGCTTATGGACTTGTGGGTGTAATGTTGGATTTTTTCCCCACGTGGGAATTTTTTTTAAATATCTCCCGCCGCCCCATTTCTCCCCACGCTTGGTTTGAGAAGTGCCACGTGTCCTTGTGGACTTGCGGACCCACGGGCATGTAGGCACAAAGTTAGTTTTTCACCCACATGGGAAATGATCCAAAAGTCTCCCTGTGGCCCACCAACCCGCCCTTTGGGAAAATTTTCACCCCTGGGCCCGTAGGCCCGCTCTTGGGGAAAATTTTCACCCCAAGGCCCACCGACCCATAACTTGAGAAATATGAGGAGTTAGGAGGAATTATTTATATCAATGGAAAGGTGAGGAAATTTCCTATCCAATGGGAATGATTTAGGGAATTTTTGAATGTGTTAAGTGTGAGAAAAATCAAGTTGAAACTTTAAGCTTGTTAGAGAGTGGGTATGGTGATGATTTACCCTCTGAACCTAATTGAACCTTCTAACCCTAGATTTTGGACCTTATGACCTCTAATAATTGTCAATAAAAGAAAAGTATGTTCTAGCAGATTTGAATGGTTTTGGAACTTGTTAGTGACAGTTGTTGCCTTGTAACCTAGTTGTAGACTCTTTTAAATTAAAAAAATTATTCCATAATTTTTCCTAACTAATCCTAGGTTGTTTCTTGGGTCTCAAGTGGGTTGTTTTTAGTAGGCATTACATTAAAAAGGGAAAAGGACCCAAAACCTCTCAAAGGAATAGGTAAACAAGGATGCAAAGAAATAAGTAGCAAAAATCATCAAGGACTTGGTAGAGCAAGAGATGGAACATAGTGCGGACATGGTGATGAAGGAAGTAGAGGAGGAGAGCATAGAAAAGGAATATGGTAGCATGGGAGGAGATCCTAGTTTGGCTGTGAGCTTTCCTAAGGCCGCATGCATAGGGAGAAACAACATGTAAGAATCACAAGTCTATAGGATGGGCCACATTGATGATCCAATAAGGATTTACGCGTGTACTTTCAAAGCACCATACCAATGGAGCAACTCTTGGCTATGGCATCATTTGATGAGGAAGGTGCATACCCTCGGATGAGGAAAATGATTTCTTGGGCATTTGAGTCCCACATCAACGAGCCGAGTTTGAAGTAAGACAAGGGGAAATAATGAAGGTACCAGAGTTAAAATGAGTCAACCCCTTGGTAAACGCTCAATGACTATTAGACAAAAAAATATGTAATGCACTGAACAAGGTTTCGGTTGAAGTAGAAGCCATGATCTTTAGGAGAAATGACAAGGTGAAGTTCCTAGAGGTAGAACTAGAGAAAAAGGAAGAAGAGCTTGAGGAAAGAACTAAGGACTTAAAGTGGGAGGAACTAATTAGCGCTCAACTAAGGCGTGAGTTAAAATAAGAGAAGGCAAGGGTGTGTGAGGTTTACAAGAAAGTAGAGATGATCACATATTCCATTTTCTTGAAGCATCTAGATCTGACACCACCAACATAAAAGTATGGATCCACCTTGGAGTTCCTAGAGGACTTGACCCATGTCCTCACAATGGAAAGGTGACCACTAGCCTTGGAATCTATAGAAGAGGCATCGACATGCAAAGAGAAGGAGGACAAGATGAAGGTTGTGGCAATTGTTGCTCAGTACAATAAAGTCCTTGTTGATGTGAAGCCACCACCCAATTCCTCGAGGACGCATATAAAACTTTTCCGATAGAGATAGAGTGGCAAGAATTCTAGTCACCACTCATGAAACGGAGCTCAAGGAGTTCCAAGAGAAGAACAAGGGGAATAGAGTGGAACGTGATAGAATTCTAGCCGAGGTTGAGAAGAAATCAAAGGCTATTGAGAAAATGTTCACGAGGGCAGAGAAAAAGAGTAGTGTGGGGTGATGTTGGGCCCCTAAAATATTGGCTAAGTATAAGAAGGTGCGTGAGCATGCAAGGCCTTTTTGAAGAAGGGCGCGCAAGGAGAAAGCATGCAGGACAATGTTTTAGGAGGGTTTAGTATAACTAGTGGCATGCATGCAAAAGGTAGAGAAAAGGATTTGGGTCTTAGCCATACTTGGTATATCAAGAAATATACGAGGTAAATATGACCCGACTACACATGCAAAGTGGATAAGGTTCTAGCTGGTAACTTGGTGCCCACAAAAGGAATATACCTTGCGATAAAAGATTCTAGAAGGTCATCATTGAGAAGGATGAAGAAATCATGTTCAAGGAGCATGCTCCCATGGAGGACCACTTGGAGACTTGACACCTAATCTACAACTTCAAAAAGGCATGGAGGTGCTTGCTAAGGCTATATATACAAGCACCCGATAGAAGAAAAGATATACTTGATACAAAGAGGGAGAATGGAAAGAGGCAAAGCTATGCAGGAATATTGTGAGAGCTCTATGGGTTGGGTTTAGAGGATCTATAGGAGTATGTTGTATCAAGGGGATGGGTCTGAATATTTTTCTTTGTACTATGAAGGGCTTAAGTCTAGTTTTGATGCATGACATTGGTCTACACTATTATATGGATCTATGATTTCCTCAATAAATGTAATGTGGTTATCAACATACTTAATATGAATATATGTGGTTCTAGTTTTTACTTATATCTATATGGATTGGTTTTATATATATTTCATATGAGTGTGTAAACCCTTGTGCATTTCCTTTCTGTTATGATTCAGATCTATATTCTGTAATTATTTTCTTATCTAAATGAATACATTGGTCTAGAAGCCCATTCGAGCTCTAAGATGAATGTATGGTTCATTTCCAGTCTCTTCACTTAAGTTTCTGTCATAAATAATGCATTCTCACACAACTCACATAAAGGAGGGGCTTGGCACCCATGTGTTCCTCGGGTGAGCACCCAACGCCCATTGGGTGATAGGCCGACATGCATGGGATTTCCTTGTTCTTTGAAAGGGCATAAAAATGACTACTTAAATACTACTCCAACTATTCTCCTTCTTGCAAATTGATTACATACCATTAGTTAGACCTATCTAACTCCCCTCTTACGACACTCTTTTGGTCATATTCCTCTTATAAATCAATTAAGCAGGCTAATATAGCCTTTTATTGACTAAACCATCTTCTCACTCCCTTCTATACTACTTCTACTAGCTTCCTAGACTATCAATCCATTTCATTGGATTGATTAGACCTCTCAAAACCCTCTCAAAACCATAATTCCTCTCTAAACATGATTAACTAGCCTAAATTAGTTTAATTAGTCCTAACCCTGATTAACCTCTTCTAAATCTAGTCAAATCGTACTTTGAATCCCTAATCAACTTTTTGACTTATCCTTTTGTCCCACATGCACCGAAAATCCCCACTTTCCCAAATGGAAAACTATAAATAGCCCACTACCCCCTCTCATTTCTAAGAACTCTCCTTCTTCCTAACATAAACTATAGTATTATTGCTAGGATTAAGTGCTTATTTCATTTCTTTCATTGAGTTATTACTTTTCTATTGCACTACACACCAAACATTGAGTAAATGGGAAGAACCATTGGCCTTGAAGCCATTAATGGTGAGCTCCCATTCTCATAATCACAAACTGATTGCTTAGATCCTTATTAGGTTCATTTTTAAGCTTTCAAGAGTAGAGGATTACTAAATATGCTAGATTTTGCTTGTTTCTTTCAATATTAATGTATGCAAAGTGAGGAATCCTTGTTTATCTCTTATCCGATAGTTAAATTGATATGTTTATTAAAATCCTATGGGGTTTCTTTAGATATTCTTACCACATATCCATGGATTTTAAATTTTTTATTGAACATATTTAGGTGTTCTAGTGCTTTGAAAGAAAACTAGAAGAATACCATCAAAGAGAGAAAATAAAGGTAAGTTTGAGGCCAACTAGCTAGGGCCTTATGTGGTGGTTTCTAAATATGGATCAGGAGCTTATAAATTGGCATATTCAGATGGTGAAGAGCTTTGGAACCAATGAACACCATGCATCTCAAGCGGTTCTATGCTTAAGCATGACAAGAATATAAAATAAGAATTAAAAATGGAAAAAAATAGTGAAAAACAAGAAAAACATAAAAAAATTGAGAAAATAGTAAAGAAAAAATAGGTTGTCCACATGTGAAAACCATGCAATTGTGGCACAATGGGCAGGTCTTTGGGTGAAAACCAGTTTCGGTGCTCAAGGAGGATTCTCCAATCACAAGTTACTCTTGCATCAGGATGGGTAACCCTCACCACTTTCTAGAGATAACTTCCTTTGCTAGGTCTAGGAACCCTACCAAATCCATCTTCGCCAAGTCATGATCGACTTATTTACTCCTCTATCTACATGAAGGATGTTCCTTTAAATATTCCCATCTCGACATTGGGAAAATTCCCATTACACTATCTCATACATACGTGCATGGCATTCTGCCTGTTGTATATTCCCACATCACATTGGGGAATCCATGCTTCTTTTCCTTGTACATTGTTTTCGAACACAACCTTAGAAAAAAAAAAAAACATTGGGAAAAAGATACACAAAATCAAAAACATTCAAAATAAAGCCTCCTCCCAGGGGACAAAGCTACACCAACTACGCAATGTTTTCTTAGGGAAGCCTCAAAACAACATATACAATAGCACTCGAAAATGTATCCCTCAGGATAACCCAAAAACATTAGAAAATATATATCAATGTTGTCCCATAAAAAAATTAGTATTTAGATTTGATTTTTAGTTGTTAGTTTGTATAGTATTGATATCATGGGCTTCTCTTGGATAGTTCGTTTGCTTACCATAGATTGAATCTTGTTTAGTTTAATTATGTATTGCATTAAGTTCTTTTTCTTGTATAAATATTGGTATGTTTACATCATCTACTGCATGCATCTATTGGGATTCATTTTACTTAGATTGAATGTCAATTTAATCTATTAATTAGAAGAAGGATGCATTCATTTTTACATTTAGTTGTCTCGGTTTTGTTTATACATGTGTTTAGCTTTGTTAAATTTTTCTTGTGTGTTTGTTTACTACACATTTGTTTGTTATCACATCTATCATCTACCATTCATCACATATAAACATCATCTGATACATCATATATAAAAAAATGCTAAGTTTTACATCATGCATGTATACTAAGCTAATCATCACATTGTATCATCAATGGGGGAAAGAGGGGTTGTGCATAATCAAAAATCTATCCCCCACACCAATATCATCTAGTATCATCCCAAGTGCTAGAATAGAAATCAGAAACATCCCATAAATCCAAAACATATGATACTATCTACAAATATATCATCAATACAAAAACATGAAACATAAACATCTCTAAAGATAAAGTATGTCGGAGAAAGGAGAAATTCATACATCTCAAGAACATAAAACCATCATCATAAGCACATAATCAAATCATGACATAACAATAAAATATCGAATGTCCATATAGTACATGTATAAATGTCTGTCTCAAAATCAGTATATATCATTGATAAAATATGCCATCTAAAAGTGGCATGCATCAAAACTTAGCCTTCATAAGAGGCATGCATACATACAATACATCTGTACAAAATTAAAATGGAGGAATCAACCACAAATCTCACCCTCTCCAGGGCTCATGGGTCCATGTCCTAGGGGATTGAAAATTGTGGCTGTGATGGGCCTACTCCATGGGTACCACCCTACTATCTAGCTAGCCGTTGTCCAAATAGCTCTACTATATGACTAATGCGGTGAACCGATTTGACCGATCGACCTAACCACTATGATTTGGAACATGTCCCACTCACACCTAGATGATCAAAGGGATCCATCTCGATGCTCTATTGGGACTACTCTAAAATAGGAAGTCCTATAATACAAGGCTCACCACTATCCATCATAACATCTTGAATCATGTCAGCGTCACAAAAGTAGTGGCTACCTAAATGGTAGTGTCTCTCTCTCTCTACCAATTGGCCTCTATCAGCATGGGCCTGTCACATGGTAGCGACATCTCAATCTCTATCCATAGTAATAGATCGCACTGGGCTTGGGATTGGTCCCTCTAAATGCTAAAACCACGTGCTGTGCCTAAGCATGATCCCTTTGTGCAATGACCATCTACACATGATTCTATGACTGGTGTAAGAGACTCAATATCTATAGAGCCCACTTCCCTTTGGCACCTTTTGATGCTGATCATGACAATGTCGACTATATTATGGACATTATTATAGTTTTGATTTAGTATAATGTTAGATATTTTATCATGGATTATTATTGACTTTGATTCTTATATGATGCATGATGATTATTAGAGACTCTTTATATGTTGATGATGTTATACTATTAGACATGGTTATATGATAGATGTTGTTCGACTTGTGATATTTGGATATTGTGAGTAGCCCTATAAATGGAAAATTATTGGATGATGATATAGTGATTGATAAAACTATAATGATATTGTTAGATTTATTTGATGTTCGATATGGCCATGAGGCCAAATGAGGTATTTTGTGTTTTGCGAGTTAAAATAACATAGAAACATTGGGGGATTGAGACCAACCACATTGGAATTCTAGATGAATTCAACAAGCTCATCATGGCAACTAGTTTTGTTTGTGTGTGTGTTTGTTAGTGTTAGGGATTCCCATGGGGGATCACCTTTAAATGTGACCAAGGAATTTTATGTATTTCTCTTATTTATGGTCCCTCTTGTTTAATTTTTTCATGTGTTTATTTTTTTGGTGCACTTACCCCTTTTGTTATTTATTTAATGGTGTGTAAATATTGTGAGTAATCATATTGTTTATTTGATTAATAAAAAGATATCATAATAATGTAATTAATAGAGTTTTTGGCCATGTTTTAAAGTTTTTAAGTAATGTGTAAGTAATATGTAAGAGATGTGTAAGTTAACTCTTGAGTTTGAAAATCTCCACCTTCTTGGAAATTAGAATTTGTCCTTGGAGGCTGATTTTGGAGGCTTGTGAGACAAGTTAAAATTGTTCCATACCTCTTAAATTTACATACCAACCTTACCTATGGTTGGAGGGTTAAATTTAGACCTTTTAATACATTTTTACAAGTCAAGTTGAATGTTGTAATTGCACTTTTCTTACATAATTTAATTTCAGTCCTTATGAGATATGGACTTGTTTGAGTGTGTAAGTAAATCTATCATATTATTCACCCACCTAATTATTATGCATTGGGAATGAGGTTTACTTTTTTTTTTGGGGTTGAGGATGTGTGATGTGGAATCTTACATGGATCCACCTCATCCTCTTCTCTTCCCTCTTCTATAAAATTTGAATTCCTTGTCTTGTTTTGGGTTGCTTCACTTTTGGGAGACTTCTTTTGGGAAAATTTTCTTGTTGTTTTAGGAGCCATCTGATGCTCTATTGAGACTAATCTAAAATAGGAAGTCCTATAATACAAGGCCTCTCCACTATCCCTCATAACATCTTGAATCACGTCGGTGTCACGAAAAGTAGTGGCTAGCTGAATGGTAGTGTCTCTCTCTCTCTCTCTTCTTACCAATCACCCTCTCGTTAGCATGGTCCTGTCACATGGTAGTGGTATTTCGATCTCTATCCATAGTAATATACTACACCCGGCTCACGCTAGGTCCCTCTAAATGCTAAAACCCCGTGCCTCGTGCTGAAGCATGATCCCTTTGTGCAATGACCATCTACTCATGATTCTATGACTGGTGTAAGAGACTTAATATATGTAGAGCCCACTTCCCTTTGACACCTTTTGATGCTAATCATAACACCGTTGACTATATTATGGACATTATTATAGTTTTTATTTAGTATGATGTTAGATATTTTATCATGGATTATTGTTGACTTTGTTTCTTATATGATGCATTGTGATTATTAGAGACTCTTTATATGTTGATGATGTTATACTATTAGACATGGTTATATGATAGATGTTGTTTAGACTTGTGATATTTAGATATTATGAGTAACCCTAGAAATGGAAAATTATTAGATGATGATATAGTGATTGATAAAACTATAATGATATTGTTAGATTTATTTGATGTTCTGATATGGCCATGAGGCCAAAGGAGGTATTTTGTGTTTTGCAGTTAAAATAACACAAAAACATTGGGGGATCGAGACCAACCACATTGGAATTCTAGATGAATTCAACAAGCTCATCATGGCAACTAGTTTTGTTTGTGTGTGTGTTTGTTAGTGTTAGGGATTCCCATGGGGGATCACCTTTAAATGTGACTAAGGAATTTTATGTATTTCTCTTATTTTTGGTCCCTCTTGTTTAATTTTTTCATGTGTTTATTTTTTGGTGCACTTACCCCTTCATTATTTATTTAATGGTGTGTAAATATTGTGAGTAATCATATTGTTTAGTTGATTAATAAAAAGATATCATAATAATGTAATTAATAGAGTTTTTGGCCATGTTTTAAAGTGTTTAAGTAATGTGTAAGTAATATTTAAGTGATGTGTAAGTTAAATTTTGAGTTTGAAACACTCCACCTTCATGAAATTAGAATTTGTCCTTGGAGGATGATTTTGGAGGCTTGTGGGATAAGTTAAAATTGTCCCATACCTCTTAAATTTACATACCAACCTTGCCTATGGTTTTAGGGTTAAATTTACACCTTTTAATGTATTTTTACAAGTCAAGTTAAATTTGTAATTGCACTTTTCTTACATAATTTAATTTCAGTCCTTATGGGGTATGGACTTGTTTGAGTGTGTAAGTAAATTTGTCATATTATTCACCCACCTAATTGTTATGCATTGGGGAATGAGGTTTAATTTGTGTTTGGGGTTGAGGATGTGTGATGTGGCATCCTACATGGATCCACCTCATCCTCTTCTCTTCCCTCTTCTATAAAATTTGAATTCCTTGTCTTGTTTTGGGTTGCTTCACTTTTGGGAAACTTCTTTTGGGAAAATTTTCTTGTTGTTTTAGGAGCCATCTGATGCTCTATTGAGACTAATCTAAAATAGGAAGTCCTATAATACAAGGCCTATCCACTATCCCTCATAACATCTTGAATCATGTCGGTGTCACGAAAAGTAGTGGCTAGCTGAATGGTAGTGTCTCTCTCTCTCTCTTTTCTTACCAATCACCCTCTGTTAGCATGGTCCCGTCACATGGTAGTGGTCGATCTCTATCCATAGTAATATACTACACTGGGCTCACGCTAGGTCCCTCTAAATGCTAAAACCCTGTGCCTCGTGCAAAGCATGATCCCTTTGTGTAATGACCATCTACTCATGATTCTATGACTGGTGTAAGAGACTTAATATATGTAGAGCCCACTTCCCTTTGACACCTTTTGATGCTAATCATAACACCGTTGACTATATTATGGACATTATTATAGTTTTTATTTAGTATGATGTTAGATATTTTATCATGGATTATTGTTGACTTTGTTTCTTATATGATGCATGGTGATTATTAGAGACTCTTTATATGTTGATGATGTTATACTATTAGACATGGTTATATGATAGATGTTGTTTAGACTTGTGATATTTAGATATTATGAGTAACCCTAGAAATGGAAAATTATTAGATGATGATATAGTGATTGATAAAACTATAATGATATTGTTAGATTTATTTGATGTTCTGATATGGCCATGAGGCCAAAGGAGGTATTTTGTGCTTTGCAGTTAAAATAACACAAAAACATTGGGGGATTGGAGACCAACCACATTGGAATTCTAGATGAATTCAACAAGCTCATCATGGCAACTAGTTTTGTTTGTGTGTGTGTTTGTTAGTGTTAGGGATTCCCATGGGGGATCACCTTTAAATGTGACCAAGGAATTTTATGTATTTCTCTTATTTTTGGTCCCTCTTGTTTAATTTTTTTCATGTGTTTATTTTTGGTGCACTTACCCCTTTCATTATTTATTTAATGGTGTGTAAATATTGTGAGTAATCATATTGTTTAGTTGATTAATAAAAAGATATCATAATAATGTAATTAATAGAGTTTTTGGCCATGTTTTAAAGTGTGTAAGTAATGTGTAAGTAATACATAAGTGATGTGTAAGTTAAATTTTGAGTGAGAAACACTCCACCTTCATGAAAATTCAATTTGTCCTTGGAGGCTGATTTTGGAGGCTTGTGGGACAAGTTAAAATTGTCCCATACCTCTTAAATTTACATACAACCTTGCCTATGGTTTTAGGGTTAAATTTACACCTTTTTAATGTATTTTTACAAGTCAAGTTGAATGTTGTAATTGCACTTTTCTTACATAATTTAATTTCAGTCCTTATGGGGTATGGACTTGTTTGAGTGTGTAAGTAAATTTGTCATATTATTCACCCACCTAATTGTTATGCATTGGGAATGAGGTTTAATTTGTGTTTGGGGTTGAGGATGTGTGATGTGGCATCCTACATGGATCCACCTCATCCTCTTCTCTTCCCTCTTCTATAAAATTTGAATTCCTTGTCTTGTTTTGGGTTGCTTCACTTTTGGGAAACTTCTTTTGGGAAAATTTTCTTGTTGTTTTAGG
Organism: Taxus wallichiana var. yunnanensis; assembly: GCA_018340775.1. Lineage (NCBI taxonomy): Eukaryota > Viridiplantae > Streptophyta > Pinopsida > Cupressales > Taxaceae > Taxus > Taxus wallichiana. The sequence goes on along the minus strand of CM031237.1, from coordinate 598,992,452 downwards.
AGCCATCTGATGCTCTATCGAGACTAATCTAAAATAGGAAGTCCTATAATACAAGGCCTATCCACTATCCCTCATAACATCTTGAATCATGTCGGTGTCACAAAAAAAGTAGTGGCTAGCTGAATGGTAGTGTCTCTCTCTCTCTCTCTTTCTTACCAATCACCCTCTCGTTAGCATGGTCCTGTCACATGGTAGTGGCATTTCGATCTCTATCCATAGTAATATACTACACACCTGGCTCAGTGCTAGGTCCCTCTAAATGCTAAAACCCCGTGCTGTGTTTGAAGCATGATCCCTTTGTGTAATGACCATCTACTCATGATTCTATGACTGGTGTAAGAGACTTAATATATGTAGAGCCCACTTCCTTTGACACCTTTTTGATGCTAATCATAACACTTTTTTGACTATATTATGGACATTATTATAGTTTTTATTTAGTATGATGTTAGATATTTTATCATGGATTATTGTTGACTTTGTTTCTTATATGATGCATGGTGATTATTAGAGACTCTTTATATGTTGATGATGTTATACTATTAGACATGGTTATATGATAGATGTTGTTTAGACTTGTGATATTTAGATATTATGAGTAACCCTAGAAATGGAAAATTATTAGATGATGATATAGTGATTGATAAAACTATAATGATATTGTTAGATTTATTTGATGTTCTGATATGGCCATGAGGCCAAAGGAGGTATTTTGTGCTTTGCAGTTAAAATAACATAAAAACATTGGGGATTGAGACCAACCACATTGGAATTCTAGATGAATTGAACAAGCTCATCATGGCAACTAGTTTTGTTTGTGTGTGTGTTTGTTAGTGTTAGGGATTCCCATGGGGATCACCTTTAAATGTGACCAAGGAATTTTATGTATTTCTCTTATTTTTGGTCCCTCTTGTTTAATTTTTTTCATGTGTTTATTTTTTGGTGCACTTACCCTTTCATTATTTATTTAATGGTGTGTAAATATTGTGAGTAATCATATTGTTTAGTTGATTAATAAAAAGATATCATAATAATGTAATTAATAGAGTTTTTGGCCATGTTTTAAAGTGTGTAAGTAATGTGTAAGTAATACATAAGTGATGTGTAAGTTAAATTTTGAGTGAGAAACACTCCACCTTCATGAAAATTCGAATTTGTCCTTGGAGGCTGATTTTGGAGGCTTGTGGGACAAGTTAAAATTGTCCCATACCTCTTAAATTTACATACAACCTTGCCTATGGTTTTAGGGTTAAATTTACACCTTTTAATGTATTTTTACAAGTCAAGTTGAATGTTGTAATTGCACTTTTCTTACATAATTTAATTTCAGTCCTTATGGGGTATGGACTTGTTTGAGTGTGTAAGTAAATTTGTCATATTATTCACCCACCTAATTGTTATGCATTGGGAATGAGGTTTAATTTGTGTTTGGGGTTGAGGATGTGTGATGTGGCATCCTACATGGATCCACCTCATCCTCTTCTCTTCCCTCTTCTATAAAATTTGAATTCCTTGTCTTGTTTTGGGTTAATTCACTTTTGGGAGACTTCTTTTGGGTGAAATTTCTTACTATTTTGGGAGCTCTTGCTTGGAGAATTTTTGGAAGATTGTTGTATGCTTGTATTGGGTTGATTTTTTGATTGCTTCCATTGGAAGGATCTTACTTTTTGAACTTGGAATAAACTCCATCATGGAGAGGTAAGAGCTTGGCTCTTGGAAATACTCTTCTTTTCCCTTTTATGAATATGTAAATGTTGGTATGTTTGTTATTATTGTGGGTTGTGGGTAGATGGCCTAGGAATGGTGTAGGAGAAGACTATGGGGTTTATTTTGTGGGAGGCACAAGTGTGTTTTAGGGAGGTATAAGGGTGGAGGGAGTTAGGATTTAGGTTCCACCTTACAAAGAAATAGCTTGCATTTCTTTACTCATTATGGGGTGCCATAAGAGGTTGGGGAGGCATAAGGAAATGTGAGGAATAAGGGGTACTTGGGGAGGCATAAGGAATGTTAGGGTTTTGATATACTATATTTTGGTGGTTTGTAACTCAGGTGGTGATACCCATTTCCCTTTTGGGAGGCATAAGAAGCATCCCCCATAGTTCTTGCTCCTTTGGCTTGCATGGTGAAGCCTAAGTTTTGTGTGATGTCTTTCATGTGGTTACAAAAATTGTTGTTGTTTTTGACTGTGTTTTTAATTTGAAATGTGCTTGTTGAAAGATTGCTTTGTGATGTGGAAGCATGTTGTTGCCATGAGTTGAAATACATTTCTTATTGCATTGTGGTTGGGGATCAGGGGCTAATGAATAAGGATAGCTTATCCTTTCATTGATGTATTGGTTGGGTGGAGAGTGTTGCCTTTCCCCTGCCTTTGTTGTGATCAAAATTGGAAGAAAGAGAAGAATGCATGTTGTTGTTTTGGAGCTGAGAAAAGACATTTTGATAGTCCCTTGTGAAATGAAATCTCATTGTAAGATTTACCACTTGAAGTGGATGACCTTGTAAATGTTTTTAATGGAAATATGTTGTACTGATTTGCAAGTGAAATTTGAAATGTAAAAGAGTCATACACTATATTTTGTTTTGGAAAGAATGCGAAAGAATGATGTTGTTTTGTATACCGTATTTTCAAAGTAAATGAAAAGGAGGTTGAATGAGTTTTATGGGAATTATTGGAAGTTTTAACCTTGTTCATATTATATTCTTCAATTGGAAATTTGTGTTTATCATTCACTAGAAGACCTGTTTGAAAGTGAAAATGTGCAACACGTGAAAAGAAAATGTATTATTCTGCCCTGTGTCGATAAATGATTTTGGAAGGAATAAAAGAAGGAAGTTTTAAAGTTGTCTTTAGAACCAACAAATGAATGTAATTCTTTTCTCAAATTTTATTGTAGTATTGAATCTGCTCATTTCAATGTATTGGAGTTCCCGTTTGAAAGGAAGAAATGCGTGTGAGAAAAATATAGTATTTTGTCTTTTTGAAATGTGTAAAATTGGAAATCAAAATTGCATTTTGGTCTTGAATGGTTTTTTTGAATAAACTAAAATGTGTTAGATTGGAATTGGAATGAATTTTAATACTTAGAAGATGAAAATGGCAAATAGATCCTTTAAAATTTGATCCTTGTTTTTTTGTAATTTCAAACTGGGAATTATCTAAATAAAAATGCACAATTCAAACATGAAACAACAAAATAAAAAATTAAATAATTAAATTGAAGTGGTATGCTCTAAACGAATTCATCTAGACATTAATACTCAAGAAAATTTCTTAGAAAACTTAGTAAAATTGACTGAACTGCTTTTACTATCATTTTCATAGCTCATTTTTCACAAAATGTTGGAAATTTTGAATTGATCCTCAATAAAACAAATTAACCCTTGCAATCTATCCTAAATTCATCTAAGAACAATCCTCCATGTCTATTTGACATGTTGAGAGAGGAAGAAGATCAAATTGAATAAAATTCACAAGTTAAAATTTACCAGTTCATACTATAAAAGGCTGCAGGCCATTTTCTTAAAATTTACCCCTTAAAATTTATTAAAACCAAAAATTAATGATCTCTATGCAAAGAGGACGTCGAGATATTTCCATAAAGTCCTTGTTTTCCTAAAACTGAGCTCTCTATCAAAAGTTATGGCCTTTTGAAGTTTTCTTCACTGCGTTAAAATTTTGGGAAAATTTCCTCATGGCCCGGGCCCACATGCTTAATTTTTCCATTGAGGCTTAGGAAAATTTTTGGGAAAATTTTCAAACTTTTCTCCACCACCCCGCCTACCTACAACTAATTAGAGGCTACCACATGACATTATGAGGTGCCGGTGGAGGGGCGGATTCTCTATGAACTTAGCATTTTTAGAAAATTTTGGGAAAACTTTCCAAATTTTCCCTACCCGAAGAATTACCAATCGTGATGCCACGTGGCATCACAAGGAATTGGTGGAGGAAAATATCCCTTTTTGTCTTTTTCATCTCAATTTTTTCAAGTTTTTCCTGCTATTTTCGCCACCTGCACCCAATCGTGGGCATGCACGTGGCATCGCAAGTGTGGTGGAGGCACGGGTCCTTTTATCCTCTTAGCCCTTCTGGGGCGTTAAGTCAATTTTCTCGCTGCTGGCCCACCTTTCCCACCTTGGCTTAAGAGACACCACATGTCATTTGTGGTCTCAAGGGAGTGTGGGCACAAAGTCAACTTTTCTCCCCACGCGGAGAATTTGAAAATGTCTCCTACCGCCCGCCTTTCCCTCGCTTCTTCCCGCTGCCTTAGGAGTGCCACGTGTCCTCAGTGGACCCACGGGAGTGTGGAAGAAAATTTGAATTTTTCCCTACACAATAATTTTTTTCCCAAGGTCTCCCATGGCCCGCCAACTCCGACCTTTGGGCAAATTTTTACCCTCGGGCCCGCTCTTGGGGGAAAATTTTCACCCCAAGGCCCACCGACCCATAACTTGAAAAATATGAGGAGTTAGGAGGACTTATTTATATCAATGGAAAGGTGAAGAAATTTCCTATCCAATGGGAGTGATTTAGAGAAATTTTGAATGTGATAAGCATGAGAAAAATCAAGTTGAAACTTTAAGCATGTTGGAGAATGGTTATGGTGAGGATTTTACCTCCGAAACTAACGTAAAACCTCTAACCCTAAATTTTGGACCTTATGACCTATAATAATTATTAATATAAGGAAATTATATTCTAGTAGATTAGAATTGTTCCAACCTTTTAAGTGATAACTATTGTCTTGTAACATGGTTGTAGACTCTTTAATAAAAAAAAATTATTCCATAATTTTCCTAACTAATCCTAGGTTGTTCTTGGGTCTCAAGTCGGTTGTTTTAACAGGCGTTACACTTGCATCGTAGTAGTGGTTCAAAATCTTGGACCATTGGGCACACTAGAAAACTAGAGACATGAAACTTAAACCTAGCACACTTTTAAATCCGTAAAAACAACTTAGTTTAGAAATTGCATATTTTAGTAAGCATGGAAAGGGCATAAAACTTAGAAAAATGAATTAACTCTCGCCTTGGTCTGTGTAGGAGGCGCAGACAGACGAGGGAATTTTCACATAGACCCGACTTACCACCACTAGATCATGTTATAGTAGCCATCCTACCCCAAATTTTGCGACTCTTCAGATGTTAATGCCACTCTACACTGGAGGATCTGTAAGAGGCCATGTAATTAGACATGACAGAGTCCATTCCATTGAGGGTCGTATCTCCTCGACCCAATGAGGAGCATGGAGGAGAGAAATCTCATGTAGCGTCATCGAGGTAGAGTCACCATTAAGGGGACAGGTGACCACATTTCAGAGCATAGAGAGAGGTCTCGAGCCCTAGGCTTAGGGATGAGCATGTAGAGAGACCTAGAGGCCATCAGACCACAAATCAGTAGATCACATCAAGGAGATCCTGAAGCTTCGACCATCACATTATTTTGGTGACATAGGTGGATTTCAGGAAGAGGCCTAGTTAGTGAGTTTGAGCAGATGCTTCAAGCTCTAGTCCTTGTTCTAGCAACATAAAAGTTCATGTTATGATCCATCTACTGAGGGATGGAGCTAGTGTTTGGTGGAGGACAGAGGAGATGAAACTCCATGTTGATTATGATATAGTTACTGGAAGCTCTTTGAGGATCTTTTCTAGAGAAGATATTTGTCATGGAGGTTCATACAACAATAGATAGATGAGTTTCATGACCTCCGACATGAATCACTTACAAAGTGGTTGAGTATGAGAGTAGATTTTGGATCTACTCCAAGATATCGAGTATATGTAGGATGAGAAAGTGTGGATCCATAGGTTCATCCGGGGCCTAATCTAGATATTGAGGTGCAAAGCAGTGGATCCATTGTCCACGACATTAGCTAAGGCCATCGAGAAGACCTATATAGTAGAGAAGACTTGGGAAAGACCCAAAGAAAGAGACCAAGTCCAGAGCAACATACAACAAATGTAGGACAACAGATCGAGGGGGTTAGTACTCTTCCCCTGGGGTGGACTAGGTTCAACACAATCATCTTTTAGACCCCATAAGTAGCAGTCTCACCCACCTTATAGACCTCCACATAGATTTGATGCACAAAGAGGTTAGAGTATGAGGCCTCCTCCTAGGGGTCCCATCAGGACATAGGGTACCTGAGAGATCACTCAACAGTGCTCGCCAAGAGATACCTTAGCAGACCATATATAGATCATCGTGATCCACACCACATGACTTCTAGAGTACCGATTAGACCTACTACATAGGGGGAGAGGATCGTGCATGCTTGTTTTGGTTGTGGTGTTACTTTGGGAATTTTTGAGATATTGCACACGAACCCTAATAACAAGGGTAAGACATAGATCTCAAAGGCCTATTGTTGGTGATATGGGGTGCAATCAAAGGATATACCTAGTGGTTGAGAACCGCCAAGTAGAGCATCATAGTTTAGTTAATAAGACTGCAGTAACATTGGTGGTATTCCTACCTCCATCTTGTTTGATTCTAGTTCTCTGGATTCTTTCATTGTACTCATATTTAGTAGAGTGACGCAGATGGTGGTAGTTAGGCAGGTGGTACATAGTGGGATGTTGAGATGGATTCTGAGTCAAGATCTCTGAGACTCCTTAGTTAAGGAGTGTGTGGTGGATTTGAGACCTTTGCCACTACCACGGATCTCTCGTATCCTTCCTTTGGGCTCATATGGAGTCATCTTGGGTATGGATTGGTTGTTCGCACACAATGCTAAGGTGGATTGCTTACCATAAGATTATATCTTGTGTAGATGATTCGGGAGTGGAGTTAGTAATTTTAGGGGTCACGAGACCTGTTTCTATTCACACCATATCTACTATGCAGATTAAACGGTGTGTACGATGGGGTTGCTAGATGTATGCTGTTACAACATACCAATGACAAATTAGAGGATGGGTCTAGTGGACAATTGCTGACGATCACTCCATTTTGAGAAAGTTTGTAGATGTCTTTCTAGGGGAGCTACCGGGATTACCACCCCTATGTGAGATTGATTTTCATATAGACCTATTTCTAGGAGCAAAGCCTATCTCATAAGCACCTTATCGGATGACCACACCAGAGCTCTATGATCTCAAGTCAGAGCTTGAGGGCCTTTTGGAGAAAGGCCTTATCCATCCTAGTGTATCCCCTGGGTGCACCAATGATCTTTGTGAAGAAGAAGGATGGATTCTTGAGGTTGTGTATTGATTACCACCAGCCAACAAAGTAACGATCAAGAATTGTTATCCCATTCCATGCAATGATGATTTATTTTATTAGATGAAGGAGCCATGGTTTTCTCTAAGATTGATGTTAAGTTAGGTTACCATCACCGAGGATTTTGGAGGTGGACATTCATAAGAACACCTTCTCAGACAAGATATGGCCACTATGAGTTCACAAAGGGTGCCTTTTGGTTTGAATAATGCCCCAAGCAGTGTTTATGAGTTTGATGAATGGGGTATTTAGGACCTTTGTAGATCACTTCATGCTCATCTTTCTTGATGACATTTTGATTTACTCATGTACACGTGAGGAGCATGAGGGCACCTTTCCGTGTTCTTCAATGTCTTCAGGGAGCATAAGCTTTATAGAACTTGGAGAAGTGTGTGTTATTTCAGATGGTGGTGTAATATTTGGGTCACATCATTTCGGGAAGGTATCACCATTGATCCTTCCAAGATTAGAGCTATTAGGGATTGGTGAACATCCATTATGGTGATTGAGGTGTGCAGCTTCATGGGATTAGCAGTTACTACCAAATATTTGTTCAGGACTTCTCTCGGATTGCACACCCCATTACTTCCCTTCAGAGGAAAGGGAAGAAGTTTGTTTGGTCAAAAATATGTGAGAAGGACTTCAAGACACTAAAGGAATATATCACTACAACACCTATTCTTATAGTGCCGGATCCATAGGGTGAGTTTTTCATTTGTATAGATGCTTCTTTAGCAGGGCTTGGAGGCATGTTGATGCAGGAGGGAAGAGTAGTGGCTTTTGAGTTTGGAAAATCAAATATTATGAGCTTAATTATCTGAATCATGATCTTGAGCTTGCAACAATTGTGCACACCTTGGTTTGATGGAGACACTTTCTTCTTGGTCAGAGATTCACACTTAGGACAGATCACTTGAGTCTTTGCCATCTCTTCACGTAGCCCAATCTCAATGCTCATCACCGCATTGGATAGAGTTTCTTTGTGAGTATGATATGGAGATAGAGCATGTGAAAGGTAAGGAGAATTTGGTGGCAGATGCTCTCAAGAAATGGTGATCCAAGCAGAAATTATAGTGGCACAACTTCCAAAGACCATAACTTTTGCACCATACCTCTGATTGACTCCATTCAAAAGGCAACAAAAAGCTTGGAATGCATAGAATGTGATGAAAAGGTGTAAAAATTTGTTTAGAAATTTTGACCCCCGAAATCCATGTTTAAGGGGCCCAAATTGTGATTTTTGTAGTGCTATCTAAAAATAGTAAATTCTAAAAATAGTATGTTTCGCAAAATTAGTGCACATGTAAGTCTTGGAAGATGAAACACCTCATCTCCCTCGAGACCGGTGACCTTCCACATTCCTCTAGGTTCCCTTTTATATTTCTAAAATTATTATAAATTCATATGTAACCTGAAAAGGGATAGACATCTCTTGGCAGAGATAACTGATGTATTTGAAGTCTTTGAGTAATTTACATCTCTTTTCAGAGATAGTTTTTTTCAATTCATCTAGCACAATTGTTAATCTATTCCTTAAGTTTGAAAGCCCTCGCTTTGGATCAAATGGAGACATGTGGCAATGGCCACCTCAATGAGCACAAATTTATGGAGCAGATTCTTCAACACTTCCTCTTGAGAGGTTCTACATAGCAGCTTCGAGTAGAGATTGAGTATCGTAGACCCTCGAGGGAAGTTTGAAGGTTTTTCCTTAAAGGAAGATGGTATTCTCGTGCATAGAGGCTGGATTTATGTTCCCAGAGATGGAGTCTTAAGGCGACATCTTGGTAGAGGCACATCATGCACCCTATTCAGCCCATCCCGGGGAAGAAGATGCATGCCACCTTGAGACAGCTTATATCATTAGAGATTAATTAAGAGATACATGGCCCACAGGTCATGATGTTTAGA